>JARBEQ010207393.1:1254-21901 GCA_030265355.1 Tritonia tetraquetra
CAAATATATACACACACCCCCCCCCCCCCCCCCCCCTTCCCAAACACACACCAAATCGTTTTGCGTCTACTACTACTTACTACACATCACTCGAGGAGAGTCGGAGAGTCCCCAAGGCCTCCGCCATATCAAGTATTTAATTGATAAAGAGCTTAGCTAATCATTTCAAGCACCAGAAAGTTAGCATCTACATTGAAAAGACAACACATGCGGTAGGAGTGTCAAGCAAGGTTGGAAAATAGTAAAGTAACAGAAAAACACAGCCATGGAAGAAAAGTGGACTGTCGACAGTGGGAATCGAACCCACGCCGCGGCGTACAACACCGCCAAGCCGGAGGCCACGCTCTAACCAACTGAGTTAATTAGCAACCCCCTGCAAGAGTGGCGATTTTTATATCATTATCATCATCTCGACTCACGATAATGATAGCTCAATCGGTAGAGCGTCAGACTGTCTCTGGCTAGGCGGTGTTGTCTTACGCTGGTGAGGGTTCGATCCCGACTGGCCACTTACCACTTTTCGTCTATGGCTTTTTTTCTGGCACTTTCACATTTTCCACCCTTGCTAGATACTATTTATCATTACATAACTAGTGCGTGCTACTCTCAATCAAGGCCATTTCATACCAGGACCCGCGAAGAAAAAGCCCGTCTCCAATAAAGCGCATAGCAAGGGCCCATGTGAATCTTCAACAAAGGGAGCTAAATTAAGCCGTGCGTGTTGTTAAAACATGTACAATGTTCAAACCCTTGGTCTTGGCACCGGCATAAATGAATGCCTAAAGATATCCATTGCGTGTTACGAAGGTTATTATCATTATTAATGCAGTGTCAACAATCCCAACTTGTGAGGGTGTGTCATAGACATTACCTATATAACTAGACACTATATGAGCGCCAATCCATGGTCCCATTTGATGGCCATTTTGTTGTGGTAATAGTAATACGAATGAATTTGGTGTACTAGATTGGCAGTGATTTTTTAGACATCTATATTACTAAATGAGAAAGCCCCATTGTTTGTAATCAATATTCTCAGTTCCTATCGCACCTACTTCCTTTCCTTTCAAAGCCGCGTGTGGTGTCTAGATATAAATATGTAGACTATGTCTATAGAGTATGCGCGTCTCTTTCGCATTTTTGGCTACACACAACTTTAAGAAAAAGTGAGTAGACCTAGTATTGAAATCGAAAGTGCGTGGGTATGGAAAGATAATACTGCAGAGGTGTAACGTTGTCTTGAACGCGTGTGGCAATTTTTCGATTTGTTTTACGCTCACGTGATTTTATCGCACCTTGGGTCACATTTATATACTATACTATTACGAGGTCGTTCACAGCATACGGACAGGCCCTGTCTTTCACACACACACACACACACACAACACTGCTACATCATAGGACAATTCAAACACATGATAATAACAACAATAGCGACACTTCAAGTCAGATAAAGTGATTCGTAAGTCATTATCACCTCTCGTGTCGATAGCGTTAACAAAAAAAACCCACTTAATTTGAAACATTGAAAGATACATACTCGGAGCACTTTGACACAATACTAATACTGGTGACATTCGCGTAGCAAGGGTATACTAAGATGAAAGAACTGCATTGAAATCATAAACAGAAGCAGAAACCCTCGTCTTCGAGCCCAAGAACCATGAACCAAAGCAACCCCGTGAGCACACAACAATCCAGGCAAACCTACGAGCACACATCAACTCGGGCAACCCGACAAAATCACAAAAAAACAACCCCACAACACTGCTAGGGTCTACGACAAGAAGTGAATCAACCATCATCGAATTTATGAGTGACAGGAATGCCCCCGGGCCAAGTTTACGATAACCTGTGGCTTACTTAATCCTCGCCCCCCTTCCGTTTCATCGATTTGACGACAGGCAGACACATCATGAGGACAAATGAATGATTGCTGCTTAGGGAACTTACCTATCTCCTACTCCTACACGACGATAATGATACTAAACATAACCCACCACGAAAACCACAGCACATAATAATAATAATATGGCTTACATGACACTAAGCGTGTTTTCACACACGAACAAGGCCGTTTGCACACGCCTTATTAAGAAATCGTCTCGCACCATCTATTAATAGATAACGGTACAGTATTTCTTTTCTCAAAATGCACCCTTCCGGTCCGTATATAGTAAAATATATAGTTATAAAGATTGTTTCTTTCTTATCTGTTTCCCTTTTACCATTACGGTGTAGGGCCAGCAATGTGAGGCTGGATTTCTGTGGATCAAGATATTAAGCCAAGCAGCTGATTAACCCACTGTGACTTTTAAAAAATAATAATATATTATATATAATATATCGTGAACAGTGAAGCACAATACATTTACTTCCATGTACCACACATCACAAGGAACAACTCATCTCACGTGATATTTTGCTGCAATACCCCCACCGTTTACCAACTTTACAATATTAATACACCCTTAAAAAATTGTATAAAATGGCGCACCGATGCTGTGGGCAATGGTTCTATTGTAATTTGGAGGCCACGGGCTTGGGAGCATCAGGTAACCTTTAATAGGCAAGAGAGACAACAAAACGGTAGCAACAGCAGCAGCATAACATACTGTGTATTTAACTGCCAAGTCCTTCCTTCGCCCCTCCCCCATTTGCTTTACCTTTTCAAATCCTGTTTCAATGCAAGGTATGGCAAGAACTCCCAATAGAGTTTAAACGATAATTGCAATGAATTGTAACCCTCAATCTTAAAGACTGCCCATTATTTTAATTACAAAGTATGCACGACCCACATTTTGTGATGTGCTGCACATCCTTTCCTAAGCAATAAAGTGCACCATCAGATATCTGTTGTTGCTGAGACTGGGGCATAAAAGACACGAAGGACAAGGAACAGCAGCTAGAGTATTTTGTACTGCCCAGGATTAAACACACCTTTAATAAAGACAATATGTAGCCATTACTTTTGGCTTTGGTGGGATGTGACCAAGCAATCGAATTTCTTTCTTTCTTATCCAGTTCCCTTTTACCATTAGTGTAGGGCCAGCACCATGAGGCTGGATTTCTGTGGATCAAGAGATTAAGCTAAGCAGGTGATCAACCCACTGTGACTTTTGTGGTAGGAATTATTTTGCCCAGACAGGGGCCTACTCTTATCGATTTTTCCATGCCAAGAATTCTTTAATGTGCCCAACATGCACACGGGACCTCGCAGAGTTTATCGTCCGTCTCCCATAGGATTACTTGGTGCTTTGATCCCACCTACCTGAATAGGATCTGGGGAGTGGCATATAAGTGTTAGGAGAAAAATACCAGACAGTGTCGCTGCCGGGAATCGAACCCGGTACCTTTCGCATCAGAGGCGAGAACCATACCTCTGCGTCACTGGGACCCTGCAATCTAATTGCACAAAGTGTTAATGGAAAAGCTTAGTCAAGAGTGGAAGGAAGGCTTGGGTGTGCTCACCCCCAAAAAAATATGCTGAACGCCAGCAGCTGAACCAGGGAAAAACAATGAAGGAAAATGAAAAATACAACTCCAAAATGAAGGACCGTGACAAAGAACTTTTCGGGTCAATACCGTTCCTCAGCGAACTCACTCACAGTGGGTTCATCACCTGCTTGGCTTAATATCTTTATCCACAGAAATCCAGCCTCATAGTGCTGGCCCTACACTGTAATTGTAATGGTAAAAGGGAACTGGATAAGAAAGAAAGAAGCTAACTACACACGTTTCGGGTTAATACCCTTCCTCAGGTAAGTAACCATACAGACAACAAACTCGTAACACTTAACAGATTTCACACAAGAACAAGGAAGAGCAGATTAAGTCATTTTATGCCGCCCAGGATTCATAGATACAACAAAAATGCTGTGCACAGTTTAAAACAAAGGTATTGCATCATGTAACAACAAACCTGTCCCTGCATATCACACACACACACCTGTTGCCCCAAAGTTCCAGGTCATAATATACACATAAAAGGTGAGGCCTCAGACTTATCATCTCTATACCATAAAGAGTGTAAGGCAATAATTGAGGCAAAATCTAAACCAAACCAAAGCCATCAATGATAAAACCAGACAACAAAAATAAAAAAGAGGCACGTCCATCACTATCTGGCCTGCTTCATTAAATGAAACCACAAGAAAAATAAGTAGGACCACTCAAGAAAGGATTAGAATAAAGTAAAAAAAAGAACAACCCACAAACATACCTTAATATTTTCCTCTTAAATCTTATAGATAAAAATCAAAGACAAGAGACAAGCCAGTGAAAAATGCAATACACCAGGTTTTCAATAATTGTTCAAACCCTGAACCACTTGCCTACGTCACACAAATTACTATTCCACACAAGATGAAGTAGTTATTTTGTATGTTTGTAGAAGATAAAGAACATCAATACTATGGCTGAGCTGAGTTAAAATGACAAAAACAGAATCAGCTCCAATGCTCTGTAATTGACTAATTTCCTGCCACAAGAGTGCCCCAATTTCCTGCCACAAGCCTCCTTTAATCTATTCCATCAACAACTTATTGGTATGCTCTGTTTTAAGAAAAGTGACAATGGAGAAAATAATAAAAAAAAACAATCAAAATATAATTGCAGAATCAGTACTCAGCCCTCCAGCAGTCACAGGATAAACCAACCCAGACCCACCAGAACTTTACTCAAAAACAAAATGGAGACAAGAGAAGATAGGCTGTAAAGAAATTATGATAACAAACACAGCCAACCCTAATCTACATCACTCTCCATTCCTGTCATTGGGCTATAGGTACTTCTAGTTAGACAGATCAGGTTTCTTCTCTGCTGATGGGACAGATATCTGATACTCAATAGACCAGTAAGGGAAATACACATAAAACATGTTGAACTATAACAATAAAATTCCAAGTCAGGCCATACACATCCGATACATCCTATTCTCATAAATAGGGAACAACAAACAGAACATAACCAACCAAATATTCAAACTCTTCCCATATTTTTTCCCAACTGCTACTACTAGCCATGTAATGAAGATAAGCACCAGACTTCCCAATTTTAACCAAAGTGAGAACAGGACAAGACTACTGAAAATCAGGACATTAATAGAGAGAAAGAGAGAAATTATTGTTTAAAAAAAACTAAATAATCAGGATAAATCAAAACGACAGGGAAAACAGGCAATGTGACGAGTTTTGAAATGACTTTTAAAAAACAGGAAAACCCTTTAAAAATAGGAGTTGGCAGATCTGAAGTTTGGAGCAATGATGAAAAACATGCTTACTTGATCACAATGCAGTCAGCCAATTCAGAAAATTTGACATCGATGACACACACAAAAAAAGATGGAATATACCAGTGACAGTAAGTGTCTGACTCAGTGTATGTGGGCCAAGGTTAATTTTACCAAAAATGAATGAGCTCTCAAAACTGAATGAACATTTTGGAGATAAGATGGACAAAAAGTGTAGAATTGCCTCTCATTGAATGTGTACTCATAATCATAATAGCAAACAGTTAAAAACTGTCCTTTTGCCGTTGCTTTATAATCAAACACTGGGCTTACTTCATTCCAGGCAGGAAATCATTTTAATTATGCAATCAATGCTGCTCTTTTAAGTCATAATCATACTGCATGCTAAGAAACAACAGTATTGGTTCCATAATACAACGCAATCTTGTTTTCACTGAACTATGACTTGACTTATGCCTGTAGATCCCCGGAGGAACATAGAGCAACACTTTTCCATCAGACTCGATTTTGGGCAGTCCTCTTCAGTTCGGGCCATGTTAGTCTGGAGGCTTTGACTTCTGCTTTGGCGCCAGATTTGTTTCGGCCGACCTACTTTGCGCTTTCCTTGCGGACTCCAGTCCAGGCTCTGTCTTGTAACGTTAGCCTGAGGCTTCCTCAATGTATGCCCAATCCAACCCCATTTCCTCTTCCTGACTTGTGTGTTGATTGGAGTTTGGCCAGTCCGTTTCCACAGTTCATCATTAGAGATTGTCTCTGGCCATCTGACTTTCAGGATGTATCTGAGGCATCTGTTGGTAAATGTCTGCAGTCTATTTATGTTGGTATTTGTGGTTCTCCATGTTTCCGAACCATAGAGCAGGACTGATTTGACATTAGTATCCTCATAGCCTCGGTTTTCTGGATGTTTATTTGCAAACATGTCTTTGCTGCTTCCTCTGCTAGCCGACCTTTGCAAAGCAGCTGGAAGATTTAGACTTTGCTGATGACATATGCCTTCTCTCACATCGATACCAAGATGCCCAAACAAAACTATGAAATAGCCCTTATTATGTAGCAACATTATTTCCCAAAGCCTTTCTGCATCTCTTGTTATTACAATAAAAACATTGTAGTATTAACAATGAACGAGCCCATAGTGTCAAATATTCTCATCATTTTCTATAGAGCTAATGGGCAACAGTAATTTGTTTACTGACCGTCTCCTATTTTATAACAAGCACGTATCTCAATGGTGCCAGTTAAGGAAGATCACCTAATGTAGGCTGATCACCTAATTGCTTTTAATTCTTGGATACATAGTATTTCCAGTCTAATCTTTGGTTGGTAGACCATTGATTGGTACACCTGCAGGACTGCCAACCCTAACCGAAGTAAAAACAGGACAGGACAAGACAAGATTTTTTTAAAAGGACAGTAATAGAGACAAAGAAGAAAAAATATAGGTTACTCACATGCTGTTGTGGAAACCTCAATGGGCTTCATTGGTGGGTGCAGAGCAACAGCAACAGCTGCAGCGGGTGTTGGGTCCTCTTCTGCACAAAATCCACCCGAAGATGACCCTGTTGAATTAGATTGTGCTTTTTTCCACGGGTTGATGGAAGGAAGAGGAGCTTCCACATAATTTTCTCCGAATTTCTTCACTTTCGGCTGTGTATTCTCAACTGGAGGAGTAACAACTTTCTCTCCATTACTGCCAGAATCAGGTTTTATTTCAACCTTAGGGTTCTCAGGCTTGACCTTTTTCCTTGAAAACTTTGCCGAAGATTGCTTTCCACCACCAGCATGAGCTGAATTTGTGGTGGCATGTTTATCATGATTCAATACAGGTTCTGAAAAAAAATACGACAATGTCTTGATAAGGGACAAAATAATCTGAAAGTATGTATCATTATAACACATTATCAAGTTTTGGGTGTTACTTTTTCATATGAATCGCACAGATGTTTGACTGAAATTGCAAATACCTCAATCAAAAACAATTATGTAGAGAGAAGTGAACAGAAAACACAAACGAACAAATTTTAAGGGAAATAAGAAATTAAAATAAGCACATCACTTGTCTTTTGGAAGCATTAAAAAAATTGGAGGCATCATGAGCTCAGAGAATAATGACGTCATTTTACTCTAAGCGGAAGCAAGATTCAATGGCGCCATTACTTATGCTGTCGGTGTTAGTAGTCGAGTCGTAAACGAAAATATAAATGTCTTAATATCTAATTCAACTTAAGTTTTATGTGAAGTGAATTAAAATTTAAAGAAAAATTAATATTCGTCACCCCCAGAATGGGATTTTAAAAGTAAGAGCCATCTATTTCTCCTTTTTACCAATCTTCCTCTTTGGTATCCCATTAATTCTGCTGTAGTTGTGGCTCTCAAAATCAATTTTCTTTTCAATGATACAATATGGGACATACTAATTTGGTGCCATGATTATTATTTGTGAATTATGTGCAAAATTTTGATGAGCAGTAAAATTAATCGTTGTTTTGGAAGAAACAAAATCATCGATGTACAGACTTTTGAATGTAAACATTGCGAAATCGATCAACAAGAAAATGATATATATTTTTTATCAATACAAACAAGAAGAAAAATAAACAAAAAAAAGAATGCTGAATATATTCAGTTTTGGATAAGGTTTTGGGGGATAATTCAGGAGTGATAGATTTGAGTCCAAAATTTGTGATAAATCCTTTGATTATTATTTTATCTTTTTATCTATTGAAACAAAACCTGTCAAACAGTCCCATGATATAAATATGATACCAAATAATTTAAACAATATAAATTCCCCACAAATACAAATTTTGTTGCGAAATAAAAGCATGTGTTTACTATTAAAAAAGGATATTCAAAACTAAAAAATGAGTCGAGGCCAAATTGAACTTCTGTCTATCGACTTTAGAGCTGGGCATAGACATGCTTTTTAATTAACTGGGTTAACTAGTATCTATTATATATATATGTAAATTTCATTGCAATAGCTGTACATGCACGTAAGTCTCTGCTATTAATTTCAAGTGTGAGTTTCTCAAAAATTTGTGTACAGGTAATAAGTAATGACCAAATCAAATTTCATTATAGTGATAACCAGTCCTCTATTCAAATTCAATAGTGCCATAGGCAGAAAACCAAAATAGACTGTTAAAACCAAACTGTTTGACACCGACCAAACTTTGTGGCAGAAACTAATTACCAACCCTTTCTAAATTTCCTTACCCCCCCCCCCCCCAAAAAAAAACCGAACAACATTATAAGCTAAACCTACGTCTTTCTTTCTCATTTCCTGGTTTACCTTTAATTAGGTATCAGGATTATCTGTAATGAATGTTATTTCTCTTTTCCTTTCAATATCAGAGATAACCTCTGTCCACATTTTCCTAGGTCATGGTTTAGTTCCTATTCCAAAATCAGGGAAAAGGGCATACCATACATCATACCAATAAATATGGTAAATATTAACGTGTACTTGAATTTTAAGTAATTATTTGCGATATTTCACAAATACACAAACAGAATCGCCAATCACACCTCTCCCCCCTAAGAAATAGCAATGAAATAGACATTTTCTACTTATAAATGACAGCCTTCGAGTTGCCTCGGGGGCAAAAAAAACCCCTAGTTGCCTGACCCAGTTTTCGCGCGAAAACAATCGTAGCGATTGGCATTGCTACACTAAGTAAAGATAACGTAAATGAGCAGCTGAGACACAGAATTAGTTTGATTCTTTTGCTTTGTTATACCGGGCGATGACAAGTACAAAAGAAAAATGTTGAAATGTGAAATACAAATGAATATACACATTATAGCCAATAAGACAAGAATTCAAAAAGAAATTGTGAAAATATACACAGTAAGTATGATGTTTGAATTTTCACTATTTCCCCTATACAAGGAACTGCAAAATGATTTTGCTGTTTTAGACCCTGCGCTGCCCATTATTTATAGAGTATTTTATTTTCCTCTTTTAAAGTTGTCCAACTTTGTCACACCTTCAAACTTGTATAACTTTTCTATTAATCAATGGATATATTCAAAATTCCAAAAGCATATTTCTTAAAATCAAACTGGCATATTTTTTTAACACTATGAGAAGAAAAAACAAATTTCATTGACATTGCTGAACACTGCAAACATCACAAAGAGAATGCCTCACCTTTAGCCTTGGAAGCAGGCTGTATGGAAGGTTTATCTACTGTCATGCTTGCGCTTCTTTTCATCCACACATTCGTGACAGGGGGTGGGGCATCAACAAATTTCACAGGCTGTTCCTCTTTTCCCAGAGTATCGTTTACAACTTTATTTTCAGTGTTGACCTTTTCAGATAAAGCCATGTTTTTTCCTCCATCTTGCCCTGATTCAGACTTTATGGGCTCATTATTATTTTGTGTCCCTACTGGCACATTGTCCGAATGTTGAGAATTTTTGACTGCAACCGTTGCGGCCATTTATCTCAACTTGAAATGGAAAACACCCTCAATTGCGTCCTTTCCAACGTTACGAAGACTTCTGTTTGACTTCAGTTTCTCTGGAAGGTAGAAGAGAATTATTCATCAAATTGAGCCCCAGTCTGATTTTCAGGCAAAACAATTTCTGAATTAGAACACCCCATTGAGCTCATCTGTAAGTTTAACGAAAAACTGGACATAACACTGTTCTGTGGTAGCAATGGAGTACGAGTAACTACGGTTAAATAAACAAATCTTATGTAATTATGAAATGTGGAAAATCTATCAATTGCAATTCTTAGTAGGCCTAATTCTGGAGGTGTCTGACGTGACCGTTGGTTAATTTTGCGCAGCTGTTTTACTTTTTTCACTGAGATTTATAGATTCTAGCACTTCGACTTAAAGACTCAGGGACACAAAACAAGTGACCCTCCATATGGAATGATATACCTAATGGTCACGTTGGACACCATTCTCCAGGATTACCTGACTAAAATTGTCACTGACAAGATGAGAAAGAGCATAAATTATTGATTTAGATTATAATAAAAGCAAAGCATCTAAGGATCTACATCTCTTCTCTATATACCGTAAAATTTTATATTACTGGCAAGACGTGCAGTTGGCAATTCTAAAATATGAGTTAAAATGTGGACTGTGATTGACACTGGTGTTACTGTTACTGTTACTGAACTGATATCATGACAAGGGTACCTTTTATTATTGACGTGAAAACCCATTGCTCCAAAAGAGCCACACCATTATCCTCGACATAATTCTAGACTTTCTCTTATATCTTAAATTGTAAAAATTCTAGTCTAACTATAGAGTGTAACAAACAGTAATGAGTGTCTAGAAAAGCTTTTTGAAAGAGTAAAGTAAAGAGAAAGCAAAAGGGAATGCAGAGTCAGAGAGACAATTCAAGTTCAAAGTTCAAAGGCATGGAGGAGGACAGAACTGATAGCATCAATTCCTCCATCATATTCTATCCCAATAAAATGAAAGGTCATGAGATAGATTATAGATATAATTGTACCATACCAATAAATCTAACTTTTCCTCTGTGGAATGCACAGTTGTCAAGGCTCAAGTACCACATTGTCATTGAAGTGTCTTAGATAACATTGCCAATGCTGTTCCCAGACCCAAGATGATTCATCCCTTAAAACCATGCTAAATATCTCAATACTAGTTTAAGTTTTCTGAAAATGTACTTGTACTTTCCAAACAATTCAAATTACGCTTTATTGTGTACCTAAAACATTTATTATTGCAATTTTGTTTTCCATGTGTTGGGGACAAAAAAAAGTTGCCCACGAGCACGTTGAATATGGAAATATTTGTCACTTTTCCTGAGGGGTTATAAATAAGCCATGAGTTGGGACTTGGATAAATGAATGCTGATAATGTTTGAAGCATGTTGCAACCCTATCAATCAATATTTCTGCATGAAATAAATATTTCTTTCAATAATTTTCTTTCAAAACTCACCACATGTGAATAACCATTGCCCAGCATCACACTTATGCGCATGCGCAGTTTGCGGAAGTTGATTTATCAACCTTTCACCTCCTCGTGGAATTCTCCTTGCGATAGGTTAGCTACCTAGGTTATGGTGTTATGGTCGACTTCCATGAAAAATAATAATTACATTCCCTAATGCAAAATCTAGCGACCATAAAGTCATATTTATTATAATCTGCTGAAATGTTTTGAATGATAATAGAAAGGAGAAGGGATGTAAGAAAGCGGGGCGTATAAATCCCATTTTGACTCGTGAACAACAATAGCTATGCTAATTATTGATTATTGCTCCAAACATATCGCATGATCTTTTGTGAGGATCACGAGAGACAATGCCTGATTTTCATATATAGCTACCTCCCTACGCTTTTTACCACGCGCCCAAAGTAGGTATGCATGTACCTACTTATCGTACGTAAACAAAGTGAAAAATATTTTTTTTTCTTTAAAAAAAAAAAAAACAAAGTGAAAAATACTTCCGGTCCTACTACAGTCCTACAGCCAGTCTGGGTTAGCCCACGTATTTATGAATTTAGAGGGTGCTTTAGATTGCGAGGTCACACACATTTGGGGGCCCTATTGTTTGTCATACATTGGTCGGGTGGATTATCTGAACCCATCTGGTGTTTCAAAAAGGCTAAGATCGTGTTGAGATAAAACCTCTCTAGAGGAATAGTTGTAAAATGGTTATGGTTTATTCACATTATATTTCCCCATGTCCGAATTGAAAAAAAGAAAGAGACAATTATCCTTGTGATCAAGATGGGGTAGGTAATGTATGAACTTCCAGACATCTCAGATGGGGTAGGTAATGTGTGAACTTCCAGACATCTCAGATGGGGTAGGTAATGTATGAACTTCCAGAATCTCAATACCCATTCTTGTGTTCTGTGTTTTTTGTCTGTTAGCTGAAAGAAGGGCGTTGTGGCCCGAAACGTTCTACGTCCCTGTGCTCTGTCCCTTTTGGAAGTTCATACATTACCTACCTACCCCATCTCGTTCATTTATTTTACTTCCAGCAGCACTTATTTCATTATCCTTGTGACCCAGCCGTCATGTTAATGTTATACAAAAGGTGAGCCGGATGAGTCATGCAAGCGGTCGAAGCCATTTCTCCTATCGTCGCTTTCGGTTTCAGTTTGTCAAACTGCGTACGTTCTACATAGAAACCTTACACATCGAAAGGTACTAAAAATGTTATTGATAAAGAAAGAACGACGTTCTACATAGGCGCACGACGTTTGTCGCACAAGGATAACACTGTCAGAATGATGTGCAAAGTGTAGGTAAATGATATTCCTTGATATAATTACTTTTATTATCAACGTTACTTTAATTAGACTATGATGATTGCCATCATCTTTACTTTAAATTGTCATTTAATTTGATGTTACTATTCTTCACAGTGGGGCTGATCACCTGCTTGGCCTAATATCTTGATCCAGAGTAAACCCGCCTCATAGAGCGGGCCCTACACAGTAATGGTAACAGGGAATTGGATAAGAAAGAAAGAAGAAAGTTACTATTGTCAGTGTCATTAACTATTATCATTGTTGATATAATCCTTGCCATTATGACGATTGTTATAATTAGTGTTGTCAATCTTTTTTTTTAAGAAAAAAGAATCATAGGTACTAAGGGGAAGTCATTTCAGCATTAGGTAGTTAGGTATTATTTGGCAACAACGTCCTCTTCGGCCGTGTCAGTTCGAACTACCATGGAGTATATCATATTAGGTGGGATCAAAGAACCTAGTTCTATAGGAAACGGACGATAAACTCGGAGGTCCCGTGTGCACGCTGCGCACGTTAAAGAACCCTTGGCAGTTAAACGTCGATAAGAGAAGGCCGCTGTCCGGGCAAATGTAATTCCTACCACAAAAGGGCACAGTGGGTTGATCGCCTGCTTGGCTTAATATCTTGATCCACAGAAATCCTGCCTCATAGTGCTGGTCCTACACTGTAATGGCAAAAGGGAATTGAATAAGAAAGAAGAAGAACGGAGTTTATCAAATATTATTTAGATAATTGATCTTAGTCATATTGATTATCAGTGGTCACTTGGCTTGAATGTTGAAAACCACAAGCAATGAAGTCGTGTTGGAGAGAGCTGGGATGAAATGAGGAACAGCAATGAAGTAACGCAGTGGTCAAGCCACTAGACTTTGGACGCGGGGGACTCGGTTCAAGTCCCACCTGGTGCGGATTTTTTTTCTCTGGACCTTTCAGAGTTTTCATGGCTCTGCCATGGAGATTCACGTGGAATCTTCTCAAGTTCTGTTCAACCGCTTTGATATGACCTTTACGTGTTAAAAAGGGCGTTAAACTTCAAACTTTAGGACTTTTTAAAGAAGTAACGTACCTACGTAGAAAGAAGTGGAGGTAGCCTACACTGACCACATCCTGGGGAAAGACGCCAGCAACGACAGTGTGACAGCAATGACGTGAGCCCCTGAAGGGAAGAGGACGATTAAAAACAGACATGGAGCCAGGTGCGAATTGCTGCCACTGCCACCGACAGAGCCAAAAGGAGAGAGAGAGAGAGAGAGAGAGAGAGAGAGAGAGAGAGAGAGAGAGAGAGAGAGAGAGAGAGAGAGAGAGAGAGTAATGTGTGTGTGGACAGCGTGTGTGTGACGTCAGGCACGAAGTGGTCAGTAAGAGCGGAGAGTAATGTGTGTCTGTGGTAAGAGGTGAAACACGCTCGCAAGACCAGCGAAATCCTTAGAGATAACCGTGCGCCGTGCAACCTTTCTTCCCCTCACCCCATCCTTTGTCTTATCAAATTATGTTCCCACATCCTACAATAATAAACTTTCAATCTAACCCTTTCCTGACCGGGTTCGTTCAAATCTATCAAAGGTTTACCACATCAGATAATGAATTGGGTCTATCTTAAACTTAAATTCCCATAGGACCTTGCCACGTGATCCTCGATGTTCGCCACTGTTTGTTGTTTCCCCTTGTCATCCTTCAGGCTACATTAAAAAAAATAATCATGTCATCACAAGGGGTTTGTTTGTTTGTTTGTTTGATCAAACCCCCATTAATACCGCAGAGCAGTGTTGGGGCCAACCCCATTTTCAGCCATTAAAAGGCACACAAGATACTCGACATAAATGCAGGCACCCCGACCACCAAGCATGGATGAACACAGGGTTGGAAATTTGCTGTGGGTCAAATAATTTCAGACAAGCAGGTGATCAGCCCACTGTGTAACAAGGGGTTTGAATAACCTTAATTTGGTGCTGCAGCTGATATTGATAGAGCTCCAAATGCGTTTAAGGCGATTGAATGTTGCCCTTGCCTTGGTCAGTTGAGTGTTTTGAGCCGGTTTAAAGTTGTTATGCCCTCACAATAAAACGATCACAACAGACCATGAGATTCTAAGTGGATCAACGGGACAAGGCTCTAAAACGTTGACTGAAAGCTCCAGACAGGATTTGAACCCCCGATCTCTGCATCCAGAGGGAGTGACCATCTTGACCAAGGACGGCTCTCCCCCACCCCGTTATCGGCGATTGTGTTCATACAAAACCTGACACTAACAGGATATGAGAAAGAAAGTGTTTATTATATTACTATTATACAACAGAGAACTGGAACGAAGTGGGTTGGTGCAGCGTTAACCGGAGACACCAACCATACGGTCAGTATAGCGCACGAATCCGCGGCCAATCAGAATGCGGCGATGATTGAAAAAAGGGTGTAAAAAATAGCAATCTCGGATAAGTAGTGGGGCTGCCACCTCAGGGCCCAGGGGCCCCTGTTTGGTATAGCACTCAAAGTCATTAGACCACTCAAACCTCTTCACCACAACAAGGTGGGTCACAAAGGAGTGGGTTTTTATGTTAACCAAAGTATAATGATCAATAATAGTGACATTTAGAATTTGACATGAAGAAGGAAAAAACAAAACAAAACAACAAAACGATAACACACACACACGCATACACACACTCACACACAAACAACGAATAGGCCACCGCCTTTAATATGACCTAAAATGTGTTGCTAAGGGCGAAAAAAAACTAACAACTTTTTGTTAACGAGTAGGCCTACAACTACAATAAACACACACGAAAACTGATCAGACCACCGACTTAACACAGTGGGGCAACATACAACAGTGACTAGCTCACTGGACACAATTAAACCAATGATTATATATACTATATAGTATCATTGATTAAACTTCCAGATTTGATTTCTGTTTAACCTTTGCCGAGGTTTTCTTAGGTTTACCGACTTTTTAGCTAAAAATATATATCTCTCGAGATCCACAACATCCCGGGAATAGAAAAAAATCAAAGTGTTACTTGATCTAAAGCTAAACCAAAGGATATCAACTTTTCTAATGCGTTTCGTTTAAATTTGATCCCTGGATATATGTGTATTTTATTTTTATTCTATAATTTTATAACAAAAGTATTTAACATGTTGTAACTTTAGCATCTAGGCTGCTACATGTTGTAGCGTTCTCCGGTTTCGGTAGCTTGAAAAGAACAAGTCGCAATTCGTGACATTATGGATAGGAGCAATACAAATTAACAACAATAATATCAATAAACAACAACACAAAATAAAAAAAACTGAGATCAGCAACCCCTAACAATATCCCTTTCACAAAGGTTTTATAATAGGCATAATATTATGCAGGCTACACCATTGCAAGGAGGATAATGCGCTTTTGATAATACGCGCCCTCTGCTCTCCATGTCACAGGTTGTAATTAGTGTAAGTAGGGCCTATAATTTGAATTGGGCATTTTGCACCCAGAACCTGCTGGGGTGTGTATATTAACGAATCGCATGCATAGGCTGTCGTGCAAAGCCGTTAGACAATTCTACGGCAGGCAACTAAAACGTATGCAATTTAAAGACGAGAAGCGTGAAGTGTGGAAAAAATATTTCTTTATCAATAACCTTTTAGTACCTTTCGGTGTAAGGAGTGGGAAAATACTGCATTTATTAATTTATCTAGTTACAATAGATATTAGAAAATGCTCGTACTACATAATTAGGAGGAGGGGGAGGTGGTGGTGATGATGGAATTTAAATTTAAACGTTGCCATTTTGACAACACTCTTTTCTTCTAGCAATCTAATAATTATATTAAAATGTGCACCCTGCATAAATGCGCACTGGCAGTATTACGTTTAAAGCGCGCGATCTTGTTCTAAAAACATGGAATACAAAGCGTTCCTTGTGAATTATGAAGAAAAAATCAACAAATTACGCAGAGCTTACAACACATTTATCCATCACACTAAGTCGAGTGTATACTTTTTACATTGTAGAGCCTTCCCCCAAAAAAGACGTTGGAAGCAGAACTTTTAGGCTCAGCTCGATTATAGTATGTCGATGGGAATGGAACGTTGTCCAATTGTGTGATGTAGTACTGTATTAGTATTGCGCTATTTTAAAAAGTAGGTATAATTATAAATGGTATTCAGGACAGCAGGAAAATGTGAAAGTGCCAGTGAAACGGCCAAAGAAAAGAAACGTGTTTTTGTCAACAGTGAGGATCCACCAACACACGCTTGCAAACAGCAAATCCGTCTTGCCAGAGAAGGTGACTGTGACCCACACGCTCTCCTGAGTGATCTATCCGCCATTGCTAGTACATTAGTGGTAGCGAGTTGGCACAATACGCATGGGACATATTGCACCACGCCGAACTTGCGAGGTGTGCAGTTTGTTCTAAGATTTACATATTGTGCCATACCGTGCAATGCCTTTTCACAACAAGAGACTAACGGCATAAACAACGTATGTGTACAATATAAACATCGGAAGCATGCAATATGAGGACATATTGCACATTTATGAATTATAATGTACAACTTGGAGTTTCGTTTTATTCTATTAGTAATATCCGAGACCGACATTTATTCGTCTCGGGTAATATCCTTGTAATATCTATCTCCTAACCATTTAGTCTTTCTCACTGTTACTGTTACAGATTTGGGAAAGAGACTGCGTTTTCATATGGCTATGCTATGACGATTTCAATAGTTATTGTTATTGTAAATTTTGGCTCGTTAACATTTAATGATGAAGTTAATTGATAAACGATCCTTTTTACTCATTAGAATGAGTCACTGAATTTACATCCGTGTGTTCAGTCATGTGTAGTCGTTATAAAGGTACCTGCATAACACTAAATAAATGATATCGCAGGTTTTATTGTTTATTGTTAGCAGGAGGCCTGGTTTTCCACGTACTCTGTACCGCCCATGGCTGGTTCACGTAACCTTGCTGCCTGCCGTTTGAGCTACCTACCACTGGTATCAAGCAAAGATGGGAAATATGAAAGTCTTCATTCTTTCTTACCCAGTTGCCTTTTGCCATTACTACAGTGTAGGGCCAGCACTATGAGGCTCGATTTCTCTGGATCGAGATATTAAGCAAAGCAGGTCACAAACCCTTTGTTTGTTTGTTTGATCGAACCCCATTAATACCGCAGAGCACCCGTGTTGGGGCCAGCCCTATGTTCAGTCATGAAAAGCACACAAGATGCTTGCCATAAATGCAGACACCCCGATCACCAAACACGACTGAACACAGAGCCGGAAACGCTTTGGATTAAATGATTTAGACAAGCAGGTGGTCAGCCCACTGTGCGGTGACAAACCCACTGTGAGAAATATGAAAGGGCCAGGGAAAAAAAAAACAGACATAGGGGAGAAATTGGTATGTCGATCGTGAAAATTAAACCCACACCAGCGAACGGCAACACCGCCTAACCAGAGACAGGGCCAACCCAGCTAATCCGTCACCCCGGCTTTATCAATGAGAAATATAAATATAAATTCTATTTATGGTGGAATTAGTGTGCTAAGTGTGTTTTTTAAAAATATATTCAATATCATTTTCAGTCGATGCCAAAGCAAACAGATGTTGGCAATTGTCTTCTTCTTATCCTTCGTATCCAATTCCCTTTTACCATTATAGTGTGGGGCTGGATTTCTCTGGATCAAGATATTAAGCCAAGCCGGTGATCAACCCACTGTGAGGATGTTGGCAATTGTCACCGCTTGTAAAGTTGTCACCGTTGCCATGTTACGGCCTTGGCAGCTCATTATACAATGCTTTTGAGTACGTCTAGTTCACATCAAATATAGTTTATAGTAGCCTATAGTCCATCTCCAATAGAACGTGATTTCATAAGGAATCCACGACCATAAAAACTCAAGAACATAAAGCAAATGCGTTAACGCTATGCTACGAAGCCTCAATTGCTTTTTACACGTATAACGTATAACGTATAAAACGACATCGGTTACAACGGGAGCTTGCTTATTTATAAATAACCGATTTTTGCTCTATATGATAAAGTATACCGCCTTATGTGGTAACATCTGCTCAGCTTCTTATAGCTGAGGGGTTTACCACCAAGGCAACAGTAAATATTATTATTATGGCCAAAACTTCGACAACACTGCAACACCTAAAAATGTGACGTTCATTGTGCCATTCAAGGTTCGGGACACAGTGGGCTGATCACCTGTTTGCCTTATCTACCCAATCCAGAGTTTTTCCAGGTCTGTATTCAGCAATGCTGTACATGGAGCTGGCCACAGCACTCCTTTGGGGTATAATGTGATTTGGATAACAAACCAAAATAATAAAGTATATATGCCCGCTTAGAACGGGATTATATTTCGTCCAACACGCCTGCATAGGGACTTTCCATACGTTTTTTTGTACTCAGATACCTCATAATAATATATCGCATTTTTATTGATTTAAATTTCTTCATTCACAACCACTGAAACTAATTACGCACCAGATTGCGTAGGGTCGGAGGATGGCCAAGGCATAGCGCCCTGATCATAGACATAATAATATATATGTATATATAGCCGGGATTGTCACGTGCGTGCTAAAGTGAAGTAGTGAGAGTTGTGTGTAGGTTTGTGACGTCGCCCCGCACAAGTGAACAATAGTAGTAAGTAGTGTAGGTATGTTTACAACGGGACCCGCTTATACATCGGGATTTAAGCCATGGTCCCGTTGTAACCGAGATCCATCTCTGTACTGGTTCCACCAGAGATCATCTACAATAAGCTTTATTCAACTCAATGACTTTTACCGACGACGAATGAGAGTGATGTCTCATTATTATCGAATGTTTCGGTTCGTTTAATACTCGATACAAAATGGTATGGGCGTAATGCATTCTTTTATCAAAATTATGTGAACTAAAAATATATTGCACCAAAATCATAAAATGCATTCTATCCGGTGCACGCTATGGCACAACTAACACACAAGGTGCAAGGGAAACTACTCACTCAGTATATATAGTGAAATACGCCGAGTTGAATATCTTATTGTAGATGATCTTTGGTTCCACGGCTTTAACCTCTTTCCATTGCATTGAAGGGACGAGTGACAACGTGTCACCCTCATCAAAGGACGTTGGTCTTTCGTGGATTGCTGGTCAATGATGAGATGACACTGCGCAAATTAAAATTAGTTCCAAGACAGGCCCTCCGGTTTATAGTCCATCTCCGATATCACTTGATTCTCTATAAGAACACGCATGGTAAGAGCCATAAAAACTCAGAAAAAAGTCTGAAGGAAAAACATTGCGACGTCGACGGGAGGATTTGAACCCAGGACATTCTTTTGCGCACATTTTTACACCTGGATTGAATGAGATACTTGTGGAGGTGATGGGAGAAGGAGTCTATCTAGTAACATAAAAGTGGTTTTAGGGTAGTAGAGTAAAAGTAAGTGCTGCCTTAGAACCTGTTGGGCTGTCACTTTCCATTGACAAAAAGTTCTCAAAATTTGAAGTCTTATGGCCCTTTTCAACACAGAAAGGACATAGAAGGTTCAACAGAACTTGAGAAGATTCCGTGGCAGCGCCATGAAAACTCTGAAAGGTTCAGAGAAACAGTTCTGCACTTGGTGGGATCGAACCCGGATCTCTGTAGCCAAAGGCAAGTGACTTAACCACTGCCCTAGAGACGCCCCCTTATATATCGACCTCATCAAAAAACTCTCGAAAAAAAATGACAGAACCAGCATTACATACTCTGATCCACTTAATTTTGTTTGCTCGGTCAAGCTCTGTTAATACTGCAATTTGTTGGGGCCAATTCCATATTCTATCACAAAGAGTACACACGATGCATACAACTACAAGCATGGATGCAGGAACCCCAACCACCACACATGACCCCCCAAAAACTTAGCTTGAAATGCTTTGGATCCAAGACAAGCAGGTGATCATCGCACTACATCCATCATCCTTTATTGGTGCCATGTGCAATATACTGAACAGTATTATAATAGAAGAAAAAAGATAAATTACTGATGCCCATTGTGGTCTTGTTTGTTTGTTTGTTGCTGTTTTAGGGCTCTATCGACACAGAAAGGTAATTTCAGCGCCCGCCATACGGCTTCAAACAAATC
>JARBEQ010207394.1:0-12445 GCA_030265355.1 Tritonia tetraquetra
AAAAAGTTGCTGTAACAGTCTTCCATGTTTTAGACATACACAGAGTAGGGAAATCCTCATAATATCTCACACTTCTCTCAACCTTTTGTTACATCTAAGAACAAAGTGAATGTTATGAGTTAGTAGAATGGTCTGTACTATGTTATATTTTCAGTAGTACTATATGAGCTTTTCACCTCGTCAAAATTGTAGAATTCCACATTCTCTACCAGGAAGCCATCAAGGTATGGCAGTATTATGCCTCCGCCGGTGGCATCTTCTCTCAGATTGCCATCAAAATGGGATACAATCACACTATCAAAAACACCAGGTCCATTTGCAGAATCAAAAGCAGGGGGATTACCAACAACTTTCTTCCCTTCATATCCAGCCTTCTCATTATTGACTAGAACAAAGTCACGGAACTGAAGAGCACCTGCATTCACACCCTCTGCTCCTTTTTCACAATTCCAGGCAGTCAAAGAGTAGAATTTAGCAACCTGTGAAGGGAAAGAATTTGTATTCAATGGTTTAGATAATGAACAGCACCTTATTCATTCATGAATAGATTTCTGATTTTATGAGAACATGATGAAAGCTCATAAATCCTCTTCTTTTTTTTCTTTTTTTTTTCTTTCTTTTTTTTGGTGGTGGGTAGTGGATGGTGGGAGGAGGGGGTGTATTCACAAGATGTACGTAAAATATTTTCTACTCAAATCATTTACGTCTTAGTATATGAGTAACTTTTAAAACAAATGATGATGCTAGACTTCCCAAACATTTATGCAACAATCCTTTTTTTCGTTGTTGGAAGCAAAGTATTGTATGCTTTTAATTAGACAAAAACAAACTAAAGATATTTCATCACATCAAAAAATATGACTTAACAATTGCAATGCATACATCTAGCTTACAAGAGATTGAGGAAATGGTTAAACAAACCTCATGGTCTGCAGAACTGCTGCAGCTTGCACCAACCCTGGGTACATAATCCTCAAAGATCCAGAGACCAAACCAACCCAGAGAATGAGCACTGTTGTTTCTGTATTCACCAAGTGGTACAGCTTGGGGACAGATGTTTGCATCAAATCCAGGACCTTCAGGATGTGTGTGCATGCGATACCATGTGCCAAAATGCGTACCTCCAGCAGCAACATTATGGCTTGATATGAAAAAAAGAAGGTTTGCTGTAATTTAGACTATTCCCACACTTAAGTGTAGCTATTAAAAAGCAGGTTCTAGATTTCTGAAGAGTATTTCTTACCATTATCCAAAACTGTTGTAAAAAAATATATGACTCGATGATGAAATTTTGAATTCATAAAGCAGTGTAGGAACCAGCACTATATTCAATACTAAGTGGCACACAAGGGGCCTGCATCTAGAAGCAAACATCCCAACTGCCATGCATTGCTAACCATAGAGCTAAAATGCTATATGGATTTCAAACAAGCAAGTGATCAGATCACTATATCCATAATCTTTTGTTGTCCCCATTAGCAATAGTGAACAATATAAATCAGAAAAGGCCAATTAACACATACAATGCCCTTATGGCTACCATTCAATTGAATTTTTAAAAAAGGAGAATCTTCCAATTTGGGCAAGCTAACCTCTGTGATATGCACTAACTTTTTTTATAGATGCTTTTCATTTTGATGAATGATTCATAGATGGAATCACAACCAATAGAGAAAGGATAATTGTCAATCATCCTTTGTCATTTTCATATCTTAACTTACCTAATAGTATTATTTGGGTTAGTTGCCCAAAATGCAGCAGGAGTGATATCATCATTACGAAGAGAAGTAGATGACCGTACAAACACAGCTAAATTGTATTGAAAAGTATTGCCTGTTTCATCTCCATCTTCCAAGAAGAAAGAACCACCCATCACATTGTAAATCACATTGTGTTCAACCTGTGATGAAAAAAATGTCAGTGTTATTCATGAAACTAAACTGTTAACCGGGTATCCATTGAATAGAAGAAAGCAAAGAAACTTCTAAGATTCATCAAGGAAAAAAACCTTTCATGATGATTCAAAAAAGCTATTTTTTGAAAAAACAAATCAAACTGTGTATAAATGCATCTCAGTGACTGATTTATTGTTTGATTTATATGGTGTGAGTTTTCTTATCATCATTTCAATGCATTAAATGATCTTTGAAACAAAACATAATACTTACCATGGTATTGTGTGTTCCATGAATATTTACAGCTCTATTGAAACTAGTATGAATAGAGCAGCCCCTAACAAAAGACTTGTCCATGTTTCCATTGAGATGAAAATGGATTGGATATCGACCCATTCTGAAAGCTTGACCAGAGTGCGTGAATTCCACAAATTGAAGATGGGCTTGAGCCACCTGAAAAAAAAAGATTTAAAAAAGTTCCCAGCTGTTAGTTTTATGCACTTTTCAACACTGACAGGTTATAGATAAAAGAGAGATGTAATTGATATGCTCATAAAGTTAGGAATCTTATTAATTTGATGTCAATGGCTATAGTACTGATAAAAAAGGAATATCCTTATCACAAGATAATTTACCAGCATCTGCAGAGAGAAAAAAATCAGAAGACCAAAGAGAGATAATTTTCTCAAAGAGATTTAATCCATCAAGCAACCAGTGTTTAAATGTATGAAATTAAACTTTTTGTAAAAGATATTTTCTTTATTTTGAATTATGAATTGTAAGGAATTAGTCAAGGATGGGATAAAATGGCAGTTGAATCTAGAATGTAAATTCTACCTGTGTGTCTTTTACTGCTTGATGTACCATGACCTGTGCTCCAAACTGATCAGACCCAAGTTCTTCTCCAAAACGACCTTGGAAGCAAGTTTGAGTGGCAAATTCTCCTGTAAAACAACAAAGTGATAATCGTTTGAATATCAATTAATTTTCCACCAACCTTGCATGAATTTGATCATTTTATTGACAGCAATAATCTTAAATTAATCCAAAAAAATTAAGTACCGTCAAATTACTAATCATTCTGTAACACTCATGATCTGACTCAGGTAACAGTTCCAGAAATATTTCTTTTCATTTTCCCATTTGAATATAATACAGGATCTCTTTGGCCTTTGATGAGCATCAATATCAAGATCATTTATACCTTTTAAACAAGGTTTTATAAATGTTTCTCTATTTGCATGATTTCAAAAACTTTCCAACAAAACATAAAAACAAGAATAAAACAAAACAAAAGGCTAAATAGTCATAACCTTTTTTTTTACAATCACCTAAGAACCTCTGAAATAGTGATTAAAATCATCAAGCTCTCATCAAGATATGATCCTCAATAATTGCCATTGATACCACTATCAGCTGTTCAATGAAGGTTAACATTTTCTATCTGTCACACACCTGTATTAAATCCAGCAGGGCATGCTTCAATAACAGTGTCAAAATCAATGTTTCTGTTCCCTCTAACAACCACATTCCTTGTAAAGAGACCAACTTCAGCTCTAAAGTCAACTGTGGTGCTTCCAAAGGTTCCACTAATGCCAAGATGTTCATATGCCAGAGGCTGTTCCAAGGTTATCTCAAGCCCATTTCCACTAACAGCTTGAATAATGTGAACCTGTTATAATATATCAGACAAGTTGAATGTTAGAAAATAGAAGCAGAAAAAGATTTTTAAAATTCCACATATTTATCAATACACCCATGTATATACATTACTTGACCCAGTAAATTTATGTTTAGTAATCGCAAGAAACAAAAGTCCTCAAACACATGAGCAGGCATATAAACTAATAACAATAAACTGTTAAGTTTAGTAGGTAAACATAACAATATATATATATATATATATATATATATATATATATATATATACTAGCAAAAAGGCCCATTCTTTGAATAAAACGGTACTTATGAGTTGTGAAGGAGTGGGGTAGGGTGGGGTGGAAGCTCATTTCAGCTTTACCAGCTTGACAACAAAAGGTTTTTATTGCACCCCAAACCCCATATTATATTGCAATTTGTAAACACTATTCACCACGCCACATAAACTAATAGTTTAAATCTATCAAAAGCATACACAAATATGGAAAGTAAAAACTATGAATGTCGATAAACAAAATTAGAAGAAACAAATTTTCTATAAAATCAACGACACAGCCGATCTGATATTCAATATGCCAAGAACCACCTCCAGCTAAATTGTAAACCACATGCAAAATTCGGTAGCAATCGATGCTGAGAAAATGCGTGACAAAAGTCGGGCTTACTCATTTATAGATTGTCTTAATTTCAATTGTTTTTTTCCTTTACTTAAACTTGATTATCATAAACTGTGAATACATTTCTATGGAAAGTTATATTTTATAAGGTCATATGTGAAGTTTGAGCTACAAAAAGAAAGTTAAGTTAAGAAACCTCTGATTCTTTCTGACTGTGTCTGTCACCAGTAGTGGCTACCACAATTTCATCTCCAACATTCCAATCAACAGGCTGTTCCACAGTGAGTAAACTACTTCCTGCTGCAGATGTGCTGCCAAGACGAGTCCATGTTCTTACAGTTGGATAGCCTTGAGAAAGGAGATCAAACCATATTTATCATTTATAAAAACCTGAAGCTCAACTTGACCAAAGACAAAAACCCTGAATGGTCACAAATGTAAATTAACCTACCAGTGTAAAATGAAGCTCATTAAACAGGCAGATTCTTAAAGAAAGAGCCGGAGATTAAAAATTGTGAAGGTATAAAAAAACCGGAAATGTGTCTTGAGCAGGATGTCTGGCACCCATGTTATATACATTTTGTTCTTGAGTGAGGCATTAAAAAATTCAATTATAACTTTTTTAAAAAGCTGCTTGATAAATCATTGAAACATTTTAATGCAATTAGTTAAAGAAAAATAATAAAGATATGATAAGCTATATCTCAACTATCTACAACACACTTTACAGAAATGCAGCTCAACTAAAAAAAGGGAAGCTGCATGATGAAAATGATGAACCCCATTAACAGTAACACAAGCTATATCTACATCTTTTTACCATAAAGATCAAGTGTTCCCTCCCTCACTGCAAGAGTTTTAGTTCCATAGATGGGAAGTTCTTTGGATCTTAGGAAACCATGTAGAGTAATGATGGCTTTATATTGCTGAGGGAAAGGTGAATCTGCAGTTCCAGCCTATAAGATGAAACAATATTAGGAAATAACATCATTGTTTGATGAAATTTATGGAACATGGATGCTCTATGCTCATCCAGGGGGCTTTGAGTGAAAGATGTGATATGGTGTGATATAGGCATGATTTGTTTTTGTTTTTTTTAAGAAAAAAAAAAGAAAATGGGGAAAAAACGGTTGTGTTGTACCAAGTATGAAAACAGTGAACAATAATGTATGAATAATATGTAATTCATACCTGCAGCAGACCACCATCAGTAATAAGAATATTTTCAGCTTGGAGCTCAACATTGGCTTCATCAAAAATGACTTGACCACCTGAAGATGGAGATGTAAAAAAATAATGTAAAATTCTATTGCAATTTACATTACATGATTTACAAAATTTTGAAAACTATTTTGATGATGCATTCATCCATCAAGTGTAATTGAATTGAAGAAAAACAAACATACCTTGAATCAAAAGCATCTTTAAGACAGCAGTGTCATTGTCCAACAAAATTTTCTGTCCAGCAGGAATGATGACAAAGTCCCCTTCAGCTGGGGGAGATGCTCCACCCCAAGTGTATGGACTTGACCACATGTCAATGTATTCAAATTGGGCTTTGATCTATAATGAAATGAATAGAAAAATGTTTTTAAAAAATTTCTTTCATCCTTTCAGATGCTAGTCATTGATAAGTTATGAGCGAAAGGAATTTGATACCCATTGTTAACTTTTTAGTTATTTAGATTTTTTATAAAACTTTTTATTAATTGTTTTCATTCTAGATATTTCCAAATGTCACATGTTGACATAAAAGTATAGAAAAATGCTCATATTGAATTGAAAAAGAAAATAAATAGTATTGGGTTTTTTTGTATTGTTATCCAAACCACATTCTTCATGCACTATTTGAACAAATATGAAGTAAAGCGAGAGAGGGCAACCGCGCATGCGTAACTTCATTCGGCATCTGCATCTCGATTATGGCGGCAACTTTCTATTATTCCAGATAGATGCTTTGTTCTGTTCTATTTGATATTTGAGGATATTTCTGTTTGATTTAACATTGTTTTGAATCTCTTGGTTTACTATATATTCATTCAAATAGTGCATGAAGAATTGAAAATTAAACGATTGAACATGAAGTTTAATTGTTATTCTTCAAACTATTTGAATGTAGAAGTAAACCGCCCGCACTCCCATCCCTAAAGTTTGATGTTAATTTGTCTTCCTTTTGAATATGACACCACACATTCACGATTGCCCTCTTTCAGTTTACTTCTTCGTTCAAATAGTTAGAAGAATAACAATCAAACTTCATGTTCAATTGTTTAATTTTCAATTGCTGAACATGGAGCTGGAAAACTCTGGATCAGGTATATAAGGCAAGCAGGTGATCAACCCACTGTGCCCAAACCTTGAATGGCACAATGAGCGTCACATTTTTAGGTGTTGCCCAAGTTTTGGCTATAACAATATTTACAGTTGCCTTGGTGGTAAACCTCTCAGCTATAAAAAAAAACCTGAGCAGATTTTGCCACATAAGGTGAAAAATAAATAGTAAGTAACCTAATAAATTTAAGTTGCTAGTATTTTGTAAAGAATCAAACTTTGCCAGTACTACTTACCTGCTGAGCAAGACCCCATCCATTTCTTTGGACCTCAACCAAGGCATCAGCTGAGGTGGCCTGGCCAGTGCGACAAACGATTTTAATATTGGAAACAGATTGCACAGTGCAGGAGGCATCATTGATTTTTACACTAATATCTCCTGTTATGGACCTGGAATAATCAGTAAATATGTTCTGTAACCAAATCAATTTCAACTAAAAATACAAAAGTGAAAAAAATAACCTCACAGTAAAAAAAATGTATTTCTTCTACAACCCTCTTAATCTCTTTCCAAAGTTGCATATTAGTAGAATATTTTAAGCTAAGCCAAAACCTCATGATTTCAAAGACAAATATCATTTACTACTTCAAATTTTGCTACATAAACAAAATTACCTACCCAAAGTTTGTTCCTGATATGGTAATGAGTGTACCACCTCCTGTTCCACCACGAGTGGGGTTTACTAAAGTAATTGTAGACACCAATGATGCATCATATGTGTAGGCAGATGCTTGGGTTTTAGATACTACTCCTGCTGTGGCAACCACATCACAGGTACCAGCTGAAATTGATAAAGAGAAAAAAGTTTTTGTTCTGTGTTTGTTATTGAAAAGCAAAAAGAGAAAATATAGCTAAATGAGAATAGAACATATCTGATGGGCAATATTACAACATTGTCTCTGTTTTTAATGAACTTGTCAAAGAATAGAGTTTTCAAATCCAGAAAAAAATTTTCTTCTTGATGTTCATTGCATGTCTATGTCTTTGGGTAAAAGAATAACAAAATGGATAGTCATTTAAAGAGATATTGACAGATTTATCATTGAGACATAAATTGATAACTAGAATTCACCTGAACCACTTGGTGTTTTACAAACATATTCAGAGGCTGACAATGAAACTTCTGAACATTCTTGACCACAGAGTGTAACACTTGTGTCATTTTCCAAAAATCCAGACCCAGTCAAAGTAATCAGCTGTCCTCCATTTGTAGAACCTGAAATAGACAGGACAGACATGTTCATCTATAAAATGCCAAAACAATATTCCTCAAGGATTATGACCTGTGTGGATGTGTGAGCATTTGTATTTAAGTTTGTTGATCTTTTTTGTTGTTTTCATTTATGGGGAGAGGGAGTGGGGTTGTATGGATGATTTGAAATGTCTTTGCAATAAATAACTTGGTACACATTAAAGCTATCTTTTTATTTCTGAATCAATATCTATTATCATTATCATAGTTATCTGTGTTCTAATTATTGTCATTAGCATTATCATCATTAGCATTGTTATCAGTAGCATTAATATCATTATTATCATTATTATAATTGTTATTGTATTTGTTGAAATACATTATAATAAGTCAAGAAGATGAAGAATATGTCACAGGTATCTGGTATTTATTTCACTCATGCATGTTTATTGAGTTTGTGTTGGAGACTGTCAATATGTGATACCATAAAACCAACATCTCTAACAAAAATAATTACCAAGGTTTGGACTGATTGAAAAAGAGCCCAATGCATATTCAAACATGACATCAGTATTAGAGAAGCCCTTTTGCTCTACAAACACCTTTACAGCAAATGATCCAGTATTTTGTGCACCAGTTGTGCATGTGATAGAACTGGCACTTGATGTTGATACAATGCATGCAACATCACCAATCTGAAAATAGACAAATTTTGATTATCAATCTCAGAAATTAGGACCCACTCCTCAAATACTATAATAAATTTATGGGATTGAAAATGCTGCTAACAAATACAATTGTTTTAGAATCATCAAAATGATTTTTGTAAAATTTAGTGAGAGCAGCCTAAAGATGTGAACAGTAATTTTAAAAATCACACATCTCAGTTCATTTATGATCAAATTCAGAACTTAAGTTAATCCCAGTTGAATATACAGCAATTAGCTTGGGGGCAAGTGTGGGAAATTGGGAGGGGGGAGTAGCCACAGTAGCAAAAAAAATGTATTCATTGGTCTCGTTTTCTGAGATAAATGAAGGATGTTTATGCTACATACGGCAGCTAGAACACCTGCTTCTAACTTTATGGGTATATTATGTGCATTCAGAGCTAACTATAGAGCTAGCCTCGATGCTGCTTCCCAGTATCAATACAGTACAATCACAAAAAAACAAACAGACTAATGACATGAAGACTGATTTTTTTTTTTAAATATGTAAATTTCATTACCATAACAGTTGGATTAGAACTAGCTGGAGAAGAAAATCCGGAGCCAGATATGGTAAGAGCATCTCCACTTTGTCCTCCTGATGGGCTTAGGCTGACCACAGTTGGTGTAGCTGTTGTCGAATAGGTTAAGGTCAATGTGTCGTACTGAATGCTATTAGAAGTCACAATCACATTTTCACTGCCTGCTGTTTTGGAAGGTAGAGTACAGGTAACCTGAGAAACAACAAACAAATTTCATGATCTTAATGATAGTTTTCTATATATGTACAACTGTAAAAAAAAAAAAAGAGAAAGAAAAAATTCTTGAAAGTTGTCATAAATGTTTTTTACTCCTTATTTCTGACTATAAGATTTTAACATGATTCTGATAATCATAGTGAAAGACTTACATATCGTCAAAGCATAAATTAGATTAAAACAGCTTCAGGTAATAAAAGGAAAATGTAAAAGGTGTTTTGGGTTGTTTTTTTACCTCATCAAAAGACACGCTGACCACAGGACAATCAGTGCCTCCAACATCAACAGAAGTGTCATTCTCCACAAAGCCATTTCCAGTCACAACAAGTAATGCTCCACCAAATGTGCTACTCTCCGATGGAACACTAATAGAAGCTGATTTCACACTAGTCACAGTCACAGTGGTGGCAGCTTTCCCATCATTGGCCACATAAACATCAACATCGTTGCTGCCAACAGGAAGTCTTCCAACAGTACATGAAAATTGTGTATCTATCACTGACCCTGACACGACACAGCTCTCTCCTCCAATAACAACTTTAAGGTCTCCTGATGATGTTCCAAAGCCACTTCCTGTCACAGTGAGGCTTGTAGATGCTGCATGAACATTTCAAAGAAAAAATCAGGATACAGCTGTCAATTAAATCTATCAATACATTGTTAATCAGGGTTAATCTTGTTGTAAAACAACTGAGAGATAATAATATATAAGATATCAACTTCCCATTCTTGCCCACAGTGGTAGAACCTTCCAGTTTGTATTTATAGCTGAGGGGGTACCCACAAGGGCTACAATGATTTGTCTATTGGCATGTCTTTGATTAATGCTGCTCATTGTATTGCTTATTATGCCAGTAAAGAGTTATGGACACAGTGGGCTGATCCCCTGCTTGTGACATTCAAAATTGAGACTTCTCATATTAATGTTTCATGACAGCTGTACTCACTAGTAAGTTGTGATACATAATATCCTTCCAATAATTGACAATAAAATAACATTTACCGGCTGTAACGGAATTTGGGGCAACATCTGTAACAGATGCTGTTTTACTCTCGAGTCCTAAGAAATTGCAATTTGGATCTTCACACTCGGCAACAATAATCCCAACAGTGACGGTGGCTGTCATCACTCCGACATAACAGCTGGATGGAGCTGATCCACAGTCTGTCTCACAGATAATTGTGGTGTAATTGGCTGATTCTACCGCACATGACATATACTGTTGTAAGAAAAATGATATGAATGTTACTATGTAATGAGAAACTGTGTTTTGATTTTAGGCATTAAGCATTTACTTATCACTAAAGAGTTAACTCTTTGACTACCACCGGCCAATGACCGGTGTGGCAGTTGATAAAATTCCATCGGCCCAACAAGTTGGCTAAATTGTTTCTTTTCTTGACAAATCCCAATTACACAGCCAATGTGAACTCTTAGGATACCACCAGCCAATGGCTTGGTACGACAGTCGATATAATTGGAGATGCAACAAGTTGGCTAAATAGTTTTGTTTCTAAAATTTACTGAGGTCCAAACCTTAGATTATAGTGTGTGGTAGTCAAAGAGTTAGGCACTATCAATGTATTCATGTTAAATAACTTAAATCTAATACCAGTCTTTTTCTCTGAATAAAAGGGTATATGTGTAATATTTGGTACTTTCAGAAGCCAAATAATCATTCAGTTACTTAGATTTAATCAAATAAGGCACAATTCAGTTTTGTGAGCAAAGTTAAAACTAAATTCAATTTTTAACTTGTTTTCATTATTAGCAGCACTTTGTTGTTGGTGTTTTAATGAAGGGAATCACATTTTTACCTATCTAAGGACAAATTTCTAAATTTAAAAACATGAAATAAAAAATAACAAACCTTCAAGTCCACATAAAAATCATCTTCAGAACCCTCAAAACCAGCTCCAGAGATAGTAAGCTTTGTTCCACCAACTTTTGATCCTATGAATGAAATTCAAAAATACAAATTCAAACATTAACATACATTAATTTCATTTCAAATATTGACAATTTCTTTATTCATCAACACAATATCTTAGGGGACAATTAAGAAGTGAGCAGCATCTTCTTAACTTCTTTGGAAGCAGTTTGACACTATTTTATATATTACTTTCAAGGTACTGCATTCAATTTTCCAATCTTTTAGATTTCCATTTAAATATTTTTCAAACGATTGATTAGCATTGTCATTTCAATTATTTTTTGCTTCTGCAAACTATATTTCAAAAGTCAAAATCTTTTGTTTTCAAATCTGCCCAATACAAACATTTTACAAACCTTCAAATGGAGATATTCCAGTCACCTCTGGCAACAAGCCAAATCGACGTTGGCTTTCTCCTTGGACTGTTATCAAAGCATACCCCAGGTTGGCAACTCGCAAATTAAATTCTTGCAACACTGCAAATGAGAAAATTAAATCAAGTAATAAACAACTGCTGTTCCATTCTTTTTGGGTTAACATCAACCATGTTGAATGTACAAAAAAATCAAAATTCAATCTTCTCATAAAAAGAAATTGTTCTTTAAAAAGTCAGACCACTCTGAATTCATGAGAGTTTACAAGATTTTTCTGCAATTCCCAATTTAAAACACTATAAAATAAATATTTTTGAAAATTATGGAAATAAATAGGATACTTGAAATTTGCTAATGTTGGCATGATTTATGTTTGTAGTAAAATCTTCAATTCACCTGCAATAGGTGGAGAATCAACAGATGAAACTTGGAATCCTACAGAGCTGGATGTGCTGACCACAGTTGTGCAAGATTTGTCACTGAATTTGACCTCGTTTTGACAGAACTGAATAACAGGGAGTAGAAAGTAAAATTTAGGGTAAACAAGTAAAGATACTGATAATGATAAAGCAATAAGAATGGTTGATCACAATGAAAATATGAGGTAGCATTTGTTGCCATTAAAATGTCAGATTTGTTTATTGTCTGTAACATTTTCATGAAGATGGAGAAAAATAATCAAACTGATGTACTCACAGAATCTCCAAATCCTTCACCAGTGAATGTGATCACATCACTGAAGGTTCCATTGGTGTGACTGATACTGTTAATGACTGGAGAGTAGCACTTTAAAAACTCAAAGTTGAATTTGTCTGCAACAGGACTCAAAGATGCTGAGTCACTACAGCCAGACAGCTTAGTCGTGACTTCTGTACAGGCTTGAGAGGCATAACTTGGGGTGGCCCCTAAAAAAGAATGAGAGGATTGGGTGGAAAAATATTAACTCATGCTTTAATCTTTTTCATTTTTAACTTTCT
>JARBEQ010207505.1:0-12445 GCA_030265355.1 Tritonia tetraquetra
GTTCAGTCACATTTGGTGTTCGGGGTACCTCCATTTATGGCAGCTATCTTGTGTGCCTTTCATGGCTGAACATAGGGTTGGCCCTAACACTGCTCTGCAGTATTAATAGGGTTCGATCAAACAAACAAGTTATTATAAACGTGTTTACAGCACTATAGCCACCAGCGAAGCTTTTATTCTTTTCATTAGTTAGACTGATTTACGAAATGTAGCCGACCAGCGGGACATTATATTTTACCTGACAAAGTTTCCAGTAGTTTTCCAGACTCCCTTCTCCACAAAGACTTTCATGTAGGACCCAAACAGGAGTACATGAATGGTACCAGCAAGGCCAAACAGATCAGCCTGGAAAGGAATGCAAAGTTTAAAGTTGTTAGTTTTAGTTGCCTTGGCAATGCATTACAATTACAGGTCATATCAAAGGCGGGAACTCCCGATTTATAGGATAGGACGTGATTCCATATTCAACCCTTAGTCTGCCATTTGAGCAAGATGCTAGTCTACCGCTGTTTACTGTAGTTAAGTTTATTCATTATTAAGAGCTATACAAAAGAGAAGGAACTCTTTTCGCACAGAGATAGAGACAGCTGTATAGTAGTAAAGGAAATAATTTTTTCTCATTTCCTGCTTTCTTTTTTTAATATCGAATGTGGAGCTTGTAAACATGGATTATTCACCGAACGAAAAACGGAATTTGTTCCGACATTTTTCATATCCCTGAGATCAATGCTGATGACACTCAATCAGATATTTCTGTGAAAAATGTTGATGATCATCAATCTGAGAGTCGAGGTGGATTTGATACAGAGTTGAGTGACAGCGATAGTGTCATAAGAAGTAATATTGGAGGGTCTGGTGGTCAAGACATGGCAACAGGGGTCAATAACGTGGGTGGAAAGTGATTGCTCACTAACAGGCTCTCAAGTTTTACCATTTATCCATTCTAATTCTAGTGGGTCTATCATTATAGATATTGGATGTCCAAAGACTTTTTAATGAAAAACCTTGAGGCAGACACCTTCACATCAAGAAAAAGAATCAATAGGCCTATGAAACAACCTGCTGCCTATGAACTCCAGAAAATCGACACGAAGAGGCGCCAATCAATTTTTCCATCGCCCCTCTACTCTCAAACACAGAGAACACAAAATAATAACAATACTGTATTAATGATGTGTGATTTAAAAAACTAAACAAACAAAAAAAATGTCCTTCATGCCGCTAGTCAACGGGTTGTAAACAAATTGCTATTCTGGTTTATAAAAATGTAAATGGAATCCACAGGGTATAAGCCATGAAACTGCAGAAAGTTCAAAGGAATAAATCCCAACGCCTCCAGTGGGATTCCAACCCAGTACCTTCTGCTCATGAGGCAAAAGTGATACTGCTAAGTCATGAAGCTCCCAAAAAGGACAAAACAAAGAGAAACAGAAGAATGTTTTGGTTGTAATCCTTCCTCAGCTAATGAACAGCACCAAATGACCCAAAAAATGTTCTCATGTTGTGATGTTACCTGAAAAGTCCAGGGCCTGTCTGTCCTCATCTCGATACATTCAAAGGCAGACGTGTTTACTTTAGTCCTGAAAGTTGTACCATGGGGAAACATGTGCATGTCGATACTCTGGCCAAAATCCGTCAGACAAAATGTACGAAGACTGGACCCAAATACATCACGAGGGTTGTCGCTTTCACAAACCACAGGCCTGAGGAGGAGTTTTTAAATCAGAATTATTTTTACATTTTCGCTCATTTCTGACAGATTTTAGCAATAACTTGCTCGCCTCCATGTCATTCAAAGGCTGTAAAAGAAAAGTATAAAAAGAGACCCGTGTACATTGCTTATGGTCAAGATTTGCACAAAAATAGTTTCGGTTATATTATACCATCTTCAAGAGGACTTTATTCCGTAAGGAATCCAGTGTCAGAGCCATGAAAACTTCGAAAAAGTCCAGATAAAAAAAACCATTGCTGCCAAATGGGACTTTCTGCACACTAAGCGAAAGCATTTCCACTAAGCCACGAAGCTCCCTTTAATTGTTACCATTTTCGGCAAAATGCCATGGCATAGTTTGGCTTAACCTGTGTCATTCCCCACCAAAAACATTTCTACCACTTACAGCTCCATGAGCAAGAAGTTGTCTGGTTTGACGTCCCCGTGGATAATGTGACATTTGTGTAACTGTTCAAACATATGGAGCAGCTCCACCGTCACCAGACAGACAAACGGCTCGATCTGACCCATCAGCTTTATATCATTCTTGTACAGGTTGACTAGATTCTGGGGAATGATATACAAAAACAAACATCACAGGCAGGGATCTTCTTTTGACAATAACATACTCAGGATCAAAAGAAGGTTTACCCAATTCTTACAAATTATTGTTAATTCATTGTCTGAAAACCTATCATAAAACTGTTTACACGAGTATTCTCCGTGATCCCCTAACACAATTTTTGTCTTCTGACCTTGACCTTGCTCACCACGAATGCTGTTTTGACCTAATTGCAAATTATGGACTGCGGGATGTGCCTAGAGTAAAAATTCTAAGTTTGGGTAAATATTTGACAAATTTCAATGAGAAACCAAGTTTAAAGTTTTTGTCAATATTTTGCTATGCCTTGCCTTCGTTTAAAAGAACACTCTTGTTTGGGACAGCTTGAAGTTGCTTTTCAATCAGCACAGTGTTAAGGCTAGTCAATGTCACCAAGTCCCTGTTTTACAGTGTAGGGGCCGCTCTTCGAGGTGGATCAAGATATTAGGCCAAGCAGGTGATCAGCCCAGTGTGACTTTTTTGTGGTAGAAATCAATTTTGACCGGACTGCTGCCTTTTGGCCTATTCTTCTTGATTTCCAATTGCCAAGGGTTGTTTAATGTGCACAGCTTGCACACGGGACTTCCAAATTTATCGTCTGTCTCCGATAGTTTCTAGATCCCACCTACCTTCATAGGATCAGATGAGTGGCAAATAGTTTTATACCAAGTTTTATGACCAGAATCTACCTCTGAGCCCCTGGGACCCCATGATACACCATTAACAAAATAACAACTCGGTTTCAGCTTGTTCTACTGTGTTCTATTAATCTTAATAGTGCTAGTGTGAGGTGTAGATATTCTTTTGATAGTGAGTATATGTAGTAAATGTTCACAATTGAAAACCTAGTAATAAAATATAATACATATCATCTAATCAAATGTTTTTTTTTTTTTTTGTTTTGTTTTTTTATCGAGCCCCATTAATACCGCAGAGCAGTGTTTGGGCCAGCCCTATAGTCAGCCATGAAAGGCACACAAGATACCTGCCATAAAGGCAGACACCCCGACCACCAACCACGACTGAACAAAAACTCTTTGGATTAGAGAGTTTCAGACAAGAAGGTGATCAACTCACTGTGTCCACAACTCTTTACTGGAACCATGAGGGATACACTGATCAGAATTAATCAAAGACGGGCCAATAAAGAAATCACTGTAGCCCTTGTGGGTACCCCCTCAGCTATTACATAAAAACTGGGAGGTTCTACCACTCTGGGCATCTAATCAAATGTTACATTATCTACAAAGAGACAAATAACATTCTTTCATTACCAAACTTGACGTTTGATTATTCACGTCCACTCCTTTTTAGTCCAGTCACACTTTGAGTGTGGTTCCCATATAGTTCCTATATAGAACACTCAAATATAAACTAGGAGAATAAAAATTAATCCTAGATAGACAAAACAACAAACATGAAATAAATTCAGAAAATCAAAGTTCTAAACTTTGAAGTTTTACGCCTTTTTCAGCACAGAATGATCATATCAAAGACGATCCATCAAGAGAACTTGAAAAGATTTCACATGACTCTCCAGGGCAGTCATGAAAACTCTGAAAGATCTAGAGAAAAAAATCATGCACAAGGCGGAACTCATACCAGGACCTCTGCATCTAGAACTGTAGCAAGTGCCTTAACCACTGCAGTAGGGACACCCCGTTAAAAAATGAAAGAAGGGCGTTGTGGCCCGAAACATTCTACGTCCCTGTGCCCTGTCCCTTTTGGAAGTTCATACATTACCTACCCCATCTTGCTCGTTAAAAAACAAATAAATCATGACAGTGAAAAGAGACTTACCAATAAGGAGCCATGTTCCATCAGTTTCATGACCAGAATGCTAACGTCTTCATTGAAGTATCCGTAGTTGATGCTCATTAATGAGGGTCTCTGAAGTGGAAAAAAAAGGAACACTTTGTAAATTCTTCAAGGATCATCTATAATCAGGGGTGTCAGTTCTTCTTTCTTATCCAATTCCCTTTTACCATTACAGTGTAGGGCCAGCACTATGAGGCTGAAGTTCTCTGGATCAAGATATCAAGCCAAGCAGGTGATCAACCCACTGTGCAGGGGTGTCAGTGTGAAGTTAAAAAACTGCATAACTTTGCCAGAAAACCACCAGGGAACACACAGAATACTACATTCTCTGCCCACTTTTTGTTCTTTATATCCAATTTCTAACAGAAAGGGTAACTTTTACTCTCTCTCTCTCTCTCTCTCTCTCATCACATGCAATCAATGATACGATGTGGATGTGTATGTGTGTGCATGATAGGAGTATAAACACGACCACAGATGTCTGGTTGTGTAGTCACATGTGTATTATGTTGTATGTATGTATGCAGACAGAAATTCAAGGATCTTAAGAGCCAACCGAAAAACTGACTGCAGATTTGTTATGCTTCCACAGACAGAGCTTTAAGGTTCTTCCTTGCTAACCGAGGGACCGACTGCAGATTTATGAGCCAACTGCCTTATAAATGGCAAAAAATCTGCTCAGTTTTCTTATAGCTGGGGGGTTTACCACCAAGGCAACAGTAAATATTGTTATAGTTATTGCCAAAACTTGGGCAACACCTAAAAAAAGTGACACTTATCCTTCACAAGATCAAGTTTTCTTTGGTCTTCCCCTATTCTATTTCCCTGGGCATTCCCATGTAGGGCGTCTTGTGTAATACTTGTTACTGGTTTCCTTTAACCCTTTCCAGACATATGGTTTTCGTATAGTGTTATAACGATAATAATAGTAACGCTAGATAGACATATCATACATCGATTGTTCAGTATCCAATGGAGAACACAAGGAAAGTAATAAAAAAAGAAAAGAAGAAGAGGAAATTGAGAAAATGAAGATAAAAGTTATATAGTGGCGATAAAGCCACAAAGAGTTAAAGTGTGGCCTATCCAACTCTATTTTCTGTCAGCAATTTGTCTCTTTTGTTACTTCCTCTAGAGAGACCTGGGAATCGTATCATCATATTTATCACAAAAAATCAAGATAGATAATTAAAATGAGCTGTTGTTGAATCCTTACCACATCCATGGGTCCCTTCAGAGCAGCCAGTCTCTTCTGCATTTCACAGGCAATATAAAACTCCCAGTAACACGGAGGCTTTTGAACCTGGCGTGGATGAAATGAATGAAAGAGAGACAGATGAGCTAACCTTCGCATTGAAATGATGCTGGTGACTGATGGTATGTTGATTTTAAACATAATTAACAATTTTGTTCAAAGTTATCAGTCTTACACCCCTCTCGACACTAAAAGATCATTTCAGAGGCAGGACCTTCTACCTGATAGAGTCTGTACCTGTACAGTTGGAAAAAAATACGTTTATCAACCTGTCCAGGATACAAACCGCAGACCTCTACATCCGTGGTGAGTGTACAATGCATCACAGAGAAACGATATGATCCTCCTGCCATATAATCAACGTCTTCAAATATGATATCTAAAAGTTCTAAAGTTTGAAGTCGAACGCCCTTTTTAACACATAAATGTCATATCAAAGGCGGTTCAACAGGACGTGAGAATATTCCACGTGAATCTCCAGGGCGTGGGCCATGAAAACTCTGAAAGGTCCAGATAGAAAAAAATCCGTTCCAGGCGCTCCTCACTGCTTATAACGGGTTAAGCAGCTTCAATTATATTTCTCAATATAAGTAGTTTACACAAATATGAAAAATTCCAAAAAACCAACAACAGACATGCCTTGGTCTTCCTCTCACCTTCATGGCTTCAAATTCCTGATTGTCATTGTACTCCAGTGTTTGCTTGTACATCTTGAAGACCTGAGCGTACCCGCCTTTGCCCAGGCATTTGTCCACAGCTATCATCTCCATGTCACCTAGCATCAATTCAAATCAAGGGTTTATTAAATAGTTTTTCATGCTCTACATGCTATGTGGACGTTTTGTGTTCTATCAATATCTAGTATTGTGACACCCAGAGGGCTGATCACCAGCTTGGTCTAATATCTTGATCCAGAGTAAATCCGCCTCATAGTCATAGAGCAGGCCCTGCACTGTAATGGTGACAGGGAACTGAATAAGAAGAAAGAATTGTGACACCTGGATGGGGACGGAGGGAGTCGCCAGCATGTTGGCAGCAATAAGAGATAGGCAGGAATAAAGGGGCAACACTGCTTACGCCAGTCAGTTCGCCACCTGACACGACATGCACAGTGCAATGTTTAGAATTTATCCACAACAGGACAGGACAGTACACTCCAATGTCCTCAACTTCATGGGAAGTATAATAATAATAATAATAATAATAATAATAATAATAATAATAGATCTTTATAGTCCAAATAGGAAATTCATCTTGGTTTACATTGTAGCCATTCTCACACAAGCACTGACGCATTCAAAACAAACATGTAAACAGCACAATGAGAGCTGTCTGTTCGGCATTTCAGCACTAGTATTCTGACAAGATCGTTCGCTGCCCTCATCTGGCAACTCAATTACACCAGAGTCCTTTTAATAGACAATAGGTTCCTACGCCTCTTTCTAGATATCATTCCAGCAAAAAAATTCTTAAATCACTGGGACTAAACAATTTACTATTGGAATACCTAGAACGTTTTTAATAGCATCGGTAAGTATACACTCTTGCTTTCGCTAGCTAAACTTGCAACTCAGAAAAGGCACAGTGGGATATTTATATTATATCCCGCTCGTAGGGTTCGTAGTATTTTATCAAATTCTTGGCCATTTGTTTGTTTTTTGCTGTTTTAGGGCTCTATCGATACAGGTAGGTCATTTCAGTGCCTGTATTGGGCATTTCAAGGAATCTCAAGAATATAAAGGCTGTGCAGATACCCTGTAAAAATATGCAGTGAGAATACGAGTAAGGGGTGATATTAGATCCACTCTGAACCATCGAAATAAGGATGTAATGCTGATATGAATTTAATATTTGTGATTTTATGAGCCCATTAAAGTCAGGCTGAGTGACAATATTTCAGGACAGTCAACACGTACCAAAATAAAAACAGAGTATCACTGCAGAAAAAACAGGACAGTCCATTTAAAAAACAGGACTTGGCAGGTCTGATATTGTTGAAAATTGGTGAAGTCTATGAGAGAGGCACATAAATTGTGTATACACAAATCACACTATAAGCTTGTTCATTGGTTGTTTGGTGGCTGTTTTAGGGCACTCTCAACGCAAAAAGGTCATTTCAGCACATGTTGTTTGTTGACATTGATAAGTTTGATGACAACAACGGAATAAAATGATTACAAATTCTAATAGACGACTGGGCTTACCAACACTGATGATGTCATTTTCAAGCACGTCCACCACGCAATCATCTAGTTCATGATAATTTTTATAGGAAGACAGAGGAGGCTGCAGCCTGGACAGGTACTCGCCTAAAATAGATGGGAATAAGATGAGCAAGTTCTGATTAAAAAATAATAATTTTGTTCCGGGCCTCATACCCAAACCGACAGAATAGCTTTCTCTCCAGTATTTTTTAATCATGTAAATTATTTTAATGTTAAAAATTGTGTTATTCCTTATCCATTACCTGTTTCAAAACATTTGAAGAGATCTGTATTATTAGATTATTCATTTGTTTTATAAATTCATATCTGGGGTCCCAGTGGCGCAGAGGTACGGTTCTCGCCTCTGAAGCGAAAAGGTACCGGGTTCGATTCCCAGCAGTGACTGTCTTACGTATTTGAAACTCTGTGAAAACCTATATGCCACTCCCCTGATCTACTCCTATGGTGAGGGTCATGGGTTCAAGTCACACTCCAGGCACTGTGTTGCTTTCTTGTTCAAGGAAATTTACTATTTTTGAAATTTGTAGCGTAACGGTAACAGTAACAGTTTCACTTTGTGAGCAGAAGGTATTGGGTTTGAATCCTGGTGGAGACATCAGGATTTTTTCTTTTGAACTTTCTTGAGTTGCATGTCTCTGACCCTGTGGATTCCATATGGAATCGAAGACTATAAATCGCAGGTCCTGCCTTTGACATGACCTATAATGCATTACCATGAGGTTAAAACTAATAACTTACTTTCAAACATTACTCCTATTGCAACCCAGCCAACCCTAACCAAAGTAAAAAAAAAAGGACAAGACTACAAAAAAAACAAGAAGCAAGAATTCAGGCTGGCAGGACAAAATTCCAGGGCAAAAATATAAATTCCAGGGCTTTTCAAGAGATCCTTGGAATATAAGGGCTGTACCTGTAGATAGTAGAAAGAACAAAGAAGGAACCAGGAGACAACTTACAAATGCCTTCCTTGTTAAAGGGGTCCCTGGTGTGAATGCTGACAGACGTAGACAGCAGGGCTTCTGTGTCTTCAGGGAGACAAGCTGATGTGTCAATAATATGATGACAGGTCGCGTCCAGGGGTTGGTCATCGCACACACTCACATCATCATCAGGTCTGAAAGAAATTTAGTTACTTAAAGTTTCTTCTTCTTCTTTGCGCTCGACGGTTGTCTAATCTAATTCCAGCAGATGTTGTGAACTGGAACGTTTTCCTTAGGTCAACAGCAGTGCCCCATAATTTTTTGTTCAAGTCACAATCTTTGGGCCAAAATTTGGATCTGAGGGGCGTGAGGTCTGTGCATTCTTGGAGTATGTGGCCGGCCATTTATTTTCCGGCTTTGCAATCACAACTTTAAAGTCGTTAGTTTTTCAGCCTTAGCAACTCATTTATGGGATAGTCTATCACTTCCCACCAACGCCGAGTGGTTAACAACACAATAATGATCTTTAACCATTGAAAGTAATACCTCTACCAAAAAAAAGGAGTTATCAGTTTCCCACCACATCGCTCTGTTTGTTTTTGTTACCCATAGTGCCTGTTACCGCTAAGCAGTGTTGTGCCCAGCTCCATATCCGGCATTGCTAAACTAAGAGCTGGAAAAACTGTGACCGAACCTTGAATGGCACGAGTGTCACATTTTTACGTATTGCCCAAATTTTGGCATTAACAATATTTACTGTTGCCTTGGTGGTAAATCCCTCAGCTATAAGAAAACTGAGCAGATTTTGCCACAAAAGACGACCACATCCCTTTCGACACATAAAAATCATTTCAGAAGTGGGACCTTCTGTCTATAGTCTATCTCCGATACGACGTGGACCCACACAGACAAAACTAAAATAAAACACTTTAAACTCTTTGACCTGGCAAGGATTCGAACCATGGACCACCTGTTCTATGGGCGAGAGCACTGCTACCACTTCATCACAGGAGTCCAGCTTTTTGTGAGTGTGTTTTTTGCTGCTTTAGGGCTCTATCAACACAGGTAGGTCATTTCAGCGCCTGCCACACGGCTCCAAACAAATGAGTCCAGCTTTTAAAAAAAAAACAACTCCACCTCAAATTAAAGGGAAACAGGCACAAGTAATATTAGCTCAATTGGTAGAGCATCTGGCTCTGGTTAGGCAGTGTTGCCGTTCGCTGGAGTGGGTTCAATCCCCAGTCGACATACCACTTTTCTTCTATGGCCGTTTTTCTGGCACTTCCACATTTTCCATCTATACATGATACAATCTAAACCTGTAAATGCAGCCCTTGAATGAATTCAGTGCAGGGACTCCTCTGTGCTGCAGTGATAAAGTAGTACTACCAAATATCATCTACAATAAGATATTCAACAAAATGACTTTTATTGATGACGAATGAGAGTGATGTCCCTTTATTATCGTGTGTTCCCATAATTCTCTTATTGTTTTGGTAACATTCAATACTCTATACAAAATGTCATGGTCGTAATGCATTCTTCTATCAAATTTATGTGAACTAAAAAAAAATATTGCACCAAAATCATAAAATGCATTCTATCCGGTGCACGCTATGGCACAACTAGTACATAAGGTGCAAGGAAAACGACTCTTAAAATTTCCTCACTCAATATATAGTGAAATACTCCGAGCTAAATATCTTATTGTAGATGATCTTTGGTAGTACTACTTGCTCACAGATCCGTCTCTGAAATGATTTCCCAAGTGTCGAAATGTGCGTAAAACTGATAACGTTTTAATCCAGTGTACCCGACAGTTCCCACCTTTCGTTTGGTTCCTCCTCAATGGCTTGTATGGGAAAGGAAGAAGCGGGGAGATCCAGTTTCTTGGCACTCATGGCCGAATTGATGGAGACGTGGGACTGTGACTTGGCATTGGTGTCATTGTTAGAAGAGCCCTCTCCGCTGCCTTCAAGGATGGGACTGGAACCAAAGATAATTTAGTATAGAAATGTGCAGGGAAAATCACTCTTGTTTACCAAATATTAAGGCATGTTATAATTTAAGGGTTTCTTACCCAATTTCTTTGACTCAAACACAAGGGTAAAGTGTCCTCACATGACAAAAAGGATAAAACCCTGGGTACATTTCCTGAATCTTTCTTCTTTCTTATCCAGTTCCCTTTTACCATTACAGTGTAGGGCCAACACTAGGAAGCTGAATTTCTCTGGATCAAGATATTAGGCCAAGCAGGTGATCAACACACTGATACTTTTGTGGTAGGAATTCATTGTGCCGGACAGTGGCCTTGCGCCTACTCTTATCGATTTTCAACTGTCATGGATTCTTTAACGTGTGCAACGTGCACACAGGACCAAGTTTATCGTCCATCTCAGATAGGACTAGGTTCTATAATCCCACCTACCTGAATAGGTTCAGGGGACTGGCATATAGGTCTTCACCAAGTTTGAAGGAGAAAAATACCTGAGTGTCCCTGCTGGGAATCGAACCCAGTACCTTTCGCTTCAGAGGCGAGAACTGTACCTCTGCACCACTGGACCCCCTTTCCTGAATCTTTGAAGTAAATAACAAGAAACTTGGGGAGAAACTTTGCTCTGTTTGCCTCACTTGACCCAGGCAGGTGTAGAAATAGGTACTGTACCAAATCTCAAATGAGATTTGGGATCCGCTTCACACTAACTAAACCGCGTTAAGCTCCCGCCCTAGGAGCCTAAAAGGCTTAAGGACGTTCAACTCACAAAATGGTTAGGGGGGGGGGATCAGGCGTCCCTAGCAGCACACTGGTTTGCTAAACATATAAAAATACATATACCTGAATTGTTGCAACCAAATAATGAAGAGAATGGGGTTGTAATTACCTAAGGTGTCGGGACGAAGAAACATCACCGCCTTCCACAGTCTGGCCAGTAGTGTCTGAACATGAAGGCAGGCTTACCTCACTCTCCATTGACTCAACAGCTTTATGCTGGGGAGGAAAAGGGATATTCAAAAAGTTGAAAACCGTTATTGGTTTTATGCACTTGGCAACTCATGACAGTTCAGAGTTCATATCAAAGGCAAGACCTCTGATTTATAGGCTGTCTGTGATAGGACTTGATTCCATAAGGAATCTACACAGCCCATGGAATCTACAGGGCCCAGAGCATAAAAACTCAAAAAAGGTAAAAATCCCTGCATTGCCGCCGGCATTTGAACTCGGAACCTTCTGCCCGGCGTGATTGAGACATAAATTTAAAAATTGACCAAAAAATTACTTTTACCTCCTGTGGTAATAAAAACCCCTCGGGAACATCGACTTGGTTGAAAATCAACTTGTGCGATGTCGACTTATGCAGTGTTACTGTATATATATATATATATATAATGTCACTGTCATATTCTAAACATACGAGTGACATTTTTCACGTTCTTCTTTTTGTGATGTAAATTTTATGTTTAGACCATTAAAATATAAAATGGGAAAACTTGTAGTTAGATCACAACACAAACAATAGCCATTTCCCATGAAAAGGATCAAATGATAAGATGTCTTTTGTTTGAAAAGTTTTTAAAAAGTGAGAAAATTTGAAATTGTATATTTATAATCCGAAGGTGACAATAAATGTAATGTCAAGGCAAGCCCGTCAGTCCCACTCACAGATTTGTTGCTGTACAAGCCATTAAATGGAGTGGAGGCAGCACAGGCCTTGATGCTGAAGTTGGTTAGGGGAGCAATAGTCATGTCTTCCTTGGCATGGGCAATGGTAAAGTCTTGCAGGTGCTGGAATAACAGTAGAAATAATGGAAAGTAAGAATGTCCTAGAAAGCCTGGGCAATGGTAAAGTCTTGCAGTTGCTGGAATAACAGTAGAAATAATGGAAAGTAAGAATGTCCTAGAAAGCCTGGGCAATG
>JARBEQ010207727.1:0-12444 GCA_030265355.1 Tritonia tetraquetra
TCTTGATCCACAGAAATCCAGCCTCATAGTGCTGGCCCTACACTCTAATGGTAACAGAGACAGAGAACTGGATAAGAGTTCAATCATTTCATATCATACTTAAGTAAGCCTTCTTCTATTGGCGAATTAACATTATTATCATCATTAATACTATCATTGTTGTTCTACAGGTCTACCCATACAATTGTGTAGAGTCGCCGGTACATGTTCCTGTTCCCTTCTATTCTCAGCCATACCATCCTCTAATCCTACTGTTTTCATGTCTTCATTTATGCAGTCCTGTAGGCTTCTTCTTGGTGTACTTTTCTTTCTAATTCCAAATCACATCTCTCTAACTCTTCTCCCTACATAACTTTCATCTCTCCTCATTGTTATTGCGAGGAATAGTTTGCTGGTCTTGGCTGTTTCTTTTTTCAAAGATCAAATGAAATCAGCCCCAGGTCATTTGTAATTTTTTTCTCAAACCAATGAGAAACTTACCTTCAGAGTCGTTCAAGATAAAAGACATGTGAAAGTTGTCTACTGTGCCATGGTACGAATTATGAAACTCTAGCATCATGGGAAAATGGGTTACAAACAGAACAAGACTTTTAGTCTGGGGAAAAAGGGGGAAAGAAAAAAGTATTAAAAAATATTTTTTGGGGGATGCAATGAATTCACAACATAAAGCAGTATCTACTATATGGACCACTGGAACCAAAATTCTGAGTAAAAGGCTTTTTAAAAATATTTCCTCATGTGTTTCTATTCTTATTTTGTTACAAAATGTGTTTTTTTTGGTACAAAACCAACAAAGTATCACCATTTCTGAGTCACTGTTGATTGTTGCTTCCCTTTGGACTGAATAATTTTTTCCGTGAAACACACATGGTGACCTCATATCTCCTCATGGTGCCAATATTTTTGGGCAAACTTTTATTTCTGGAATGCCCATATAGTGTTCTTTTTTAACATTACTTTCTTTCTTTCTATATCAATAACCTTTAGTATCTTTCAATGTAAGGTTTATGCGTAATACACAAACTTTCACCATTGATCCCTATTCACTGACATCTTCTTTGCCTCTACAAACCTAGATCCTCTCTTTTTTATCATTTCTGAAACTGCAACTTGCCACATTTTCTTTGGTCTACCTCTCGGAAGTTTTTCTTGCTGTTTACATTCTAGTATTTATTCAGGAATTCTGCTATTAAGTTTTGGAAAATTCAGTAGTTTGAGAATAATCGACATAAAAAAATGTAATTGTTCCATTTCCCAATGAAGAAGCAATACAAATACATTTTTAATTCACCTTTGTTTTTGTTTACTGTTGTGAATAGCAATAAGTGTATAGCATGTGTCCTTTTACACCATTGTTTTGTTTACTTTAGATGTCCCTTTTCATTCGAATATAGTAAAATGACGTAATTATTTGTGAAAAATGAGTGCCATGTGTCATCACTACTAATGTTATGGTAGTGGTATACACTAACACTCTAGTATGTACCGTTTAGGAGTAAAAAAATAAAATAAAAAGGAAACCAGTCAGTCAACGTAAAACATGCTGTGTGGATGTGTTGTCTCTTTGTCTTATGTTTTTATAAAAGTTTTTCAATATGGGTCGACTAAAACAGATGAACACTTGATTACGGGTACTGATACGTCCCTGATACTCCAAGCAATTCTGAGTGTCCATGCTGCAGAAACGGAAACAGCAACATTTTAACTTAGAGGGAAAATGGTTTTTATCTGTACATTTTTGGTAAAGAAAGCGATCATAAATTGGCAACGGAACATGATCACGACCACTCTATCCAGTGATTTCATGATTGCAATACACTGGGTCAGTAAACTCATCGAAAACATTTCGATCCATGTTTACATTTGTCAAGAAAATGAGATAGTCAAATCCATACACTCCTAGCAGTATGAAACGAAAGTAGACTGATGGGCCAAACAAACGTTGCATTCCACAATAGTGTATAGGCAATCGTTCTATAACTATGAACCGGTCATGTTGGAATCACACATATGTGACAACTGTAGTACAGCGTATATGAAAAAAAAAATTGCACATTTGCAACCAAGGTAGTCTGTGGGTTAAAGAATGGGATGATCAAATACACCCACCTCTAAGACTGAATGTTGATGGGTTGAAAAATAATATAAATTAAAGCAATTAATCAAACAAAATACCTGAGTGATAAAGTGTTTGAGTGTGGCATGTGCTATGGCTACCCCGTCGTGTGTACTGGTTCCTCTGCCTAACTCATCTAAAATGACCAGAGAACGAGGTGTGGCCTGAGATATAATGTCAGAAGCTTCTTGTAGTTCCACCATAAAGGTGCTCTGTCCTTGAAAAATCTTGTCCGTGGCTCCCATTCTATAAGGAAAGTGAAAGGTTACTACTGTAAGACTTAAGGTTTTCATTTTAAGAAAATCTTTATTTCTAAGCGAACAATTCATTGGACTATACAGCAATAACTAAAAAAACACCAAAACATAACAATTTTAAAACAAAAACACAATATTATGGAGTATATGTTTCATACTATAATGGAAAGCTCTAACATTCAAAAAGTATGTTCACCGCATATAACTCGACTTATTGTGATGTGTAAGAATAATATAAAAGTGCTGTATTTTGTTGATTTTTCATAACTCACACGTAAAATTTGCAAGGAACGCTTCAGACTCCCATATTTTTAGAACAGGATCACGTTTTATAAGGAAAACTATCAGCACTCATTTATGTGGGGCGTGTTCATTAGAGTGTGCACACATTTTAAAATAATTATTAGATTGTTAGAAGAAAAGATTTTGTTGTCAAAATGGCAGTTGAAATTGAAATTCCACCTACACCACCTCCTCCACCACAAATAGTTGAATACAGTCCAGTCTCTTTGATGCTAATGGTCATTGTGTTCATTCATTATGATAATCATGCCACTTCTATGTTATACAAAACATAGCCCTAAATCTTTTATGCCAAACCTATCATTTAATGGGGGTTTTTTTGGGGGTTTTTTAAAGTTGTAGATTCATGGGGCCCGGCTTAGTTTGTTGGTTTCTGGAGCGTGAAGTCCTTTCTTTCTTTATCATTTCCTGGTTTACCTTTTGGTGTCAGGTTAGTGTGAAGTCCACAAGTAACAATTTGTCACCCTCTGGATAGGATACTGGTCTATAGCAGATATTTTTGTTCTTCTTCCTTAGGCTTTATTCCCATCTCGTGGGGTCACCGGTGCAGAACCCTGCCCTCCATACTCTTCTGTCCAAGGCAGCTTCCTCCTCCAGTTCTGTCACCTTCATGTCTTCTCTCAAACAGTCTTCCAATCTTCTTCTAGGTCTTCCTCTCCCCTCTCTTTTCCACTGCCGGATTTTTTTTCACTCTTTTTCCAACATAGCCTCCCTCCTTTCTAAGGACATGTCCATGCCATCTCAGTCTTCACTCTCTCAGCTTGCCTCTAATGTTTGTCACCCCGATTTTCTCCTGATATCTTCAATCTATATTTTGTCTTTCCTGGGCTTACCCATTGCAAACCCCTACATCTGTAACTCTGCCACTTCGTTTGTTTTTCCTGCTTTCTTGTTGTTGCAACTGTTTCCATTCCATACAGCATAGCCGGTCTATTGCAAATAACTTTCATAACTTTCAGGGTGGGAAATGCAATCAGGGTAAAGTTTCTTGTCCAAATAAAACACAAAGTGCCTGAAATGGGACACAACCCCATGAACCTTGCCATGTCTTAGCCACTTCACAACCATGCAAAAGTTATCTTTCAACACAGACTTGTATTTGGAACATAATTTCCAATAAACAAAAATACAAATGAGTCATTGTATAAGGGTCATCTTCGGTCATATGCAGAAAGTAACAATTTTCTGTGAAATTTGTCATTTTCAATAATTTATAAGATATTTCAAGATGTCCTGAGATAAGCAAAAACCATCAAGAATTTTTTTAATGTGAAGTTACCGTGTGAAAATTCCATCCAGAATACCCAATCTGGCAGACTCTGCAGGAACATAACATCCAATCTGTGCCATGATGGATATGAGAGCAACTTGTCGTATATATGAACTCTTGCCTCCCATGTTGGGGCCAGAGATGACCATCACACGAAGACCATCAGCCTTTACAAATAAACGATTGTGAGAAATCCTTACAAGTGATTTGAAAATAATGATAAAACAGGTAACCAAACAAAGCATGAGAGACATGTATCATGTAACTTGTAAAGCCATTATTACGCCCTTAGGAGTCAACCAAGAGACCTATTTTATTTTTCACCAGCCAAAGAGAACACATCATACAGTCGACTACACTTTAGATCAACATATCCTTAGTTCAACACAATCGTTCGTTCAGCAAGATCAGTGTTTGTTTCAAATTAAAAATCATCACAACCGAAGATCAACTACAGCGAATTCAACTTGACGTTAGTCCACTGTATACATAATCTAATTATTTCAAATGTTAAACATCAAAAACAATTTCATCAATTCCTTTTACAAAATACAGAGAAATTCAAACAAGTGACAGCAAAGGCTGTCTAGTCTGGGGGTTTTATTGATCACATATAATACTCAAATAAATGACATGCTTTGTGTGTAAATATTGGGAATACAAGAATAATTTCTCCCTGTTTTTTGCAAAGGTCGGTATAGACTCTTTATTAATTTTTCTTGGTGGCAGCTATTGAACGTGTCAGGTGTTAGGTATGTAAAAAACAACCCATTTCTCACATAGCAAAAGAAATATCAAACTGAAAGACTATTATCAACAACTACAATAAGTGACAACACTACATTAAATAAGAAAAGATGAATTCTCAACACCAAGTGTTTCCTCACAGTGAGATCTGTATCATTGGGCATAAACTGTTCACATTCTACTTTCAATGAATCTAGTATGGGATGGCGTCCTTGTTCTATGTGAATCTCCACATTCTCAGATGAGATGTCTGGTCTGTGAGAAAAGCGAACATTACTTAATAGACAAAAATACATTGATTGTATGGCAAACTTTAGCTCATTAATATATTTTACAAATCTTTCATCTAAAGAAAAATGAAGCAATGTATAAACGATATACACTCCAGAACGCTTTATTCAAAAATCCTTGTTTTTGGGGTTTTTTTTTGCGATTTTAGGGCTCTATCTAAACAGGTAGGTCATTTCAGTACTGCACCCCCGGTTGGTGGAGGGCCCAGTTATAAACCCCAGACCCTTGTGCGGTAGAAAAAGGAAAGGGAGAAGAGCGAGATCAGACAGGATGCCACTCATGGACCACTAGGAATGATGTAGTCCATGGGCAGCAACCATCATTGGGGGTGTTTCACCCCCTGTTGATGTACAGAGGACCTATTTATTTTACTGCCCCATTTCTTCTCAAATTGATCAGGTTTAATCTGAAATTTCATTACGGTTTAAACAGAAAATAACCCTTACTCCAAAATAAAGTGAAGACCCGACAGCAAAATTTTAACCTGACTTGGCTCGATACAGTTCTTAGTGATAGCTACAATACACACATACATTGTCACACACACACAAACACATGTGCAAAACCACATAGATACAGTATAATGATAATATAATGTACTTTACAATACGGATGGAATGCCCCACCCTCTCTCTCTCTGACCACTCACTCACTCGCATGTTTCCGGCTGCTTTATGTCTCGCGTGTCAAAGTCTTTTGCTATGTTAAGACATGATGTGATTGGCGATAAACACTTAACTAACCCTCTTTGCTCTTCTTCTCATTACACATGCCACTCGACACACACCGGTATGCGACAACTACATAGTTCGAAGCTTGCATTTATATCGAGCAGTTCATAACAGTATCAGCCTCTCATATCCACTGACAGACCTATTGAACTCAAGATGCGTAATGTCAAAGTAGGGCAACCACACACACACACCTTGAAAATGGATAATCCGAAAACGGTTTAATCTGAAAAGATAGTTGAGAACCCAAGCATTTCGGATTAAGCTTTCTGAAGTGTATTATTAAATATAAATGTCAAAAGCAGGTTGCCATGCCTTGCAACAAAAATACTACGATACAAGAAGACAAATCAATAACATTAAAAAAATACAACTCTAAAAATCAAGTACCAAAAATAGAGTATTATGCCAGAAAAAAAAAAGAGACCAAACTTGAGAACAATGAACTTTCACTCACTTGCAAAACGAGTCTTGGGATGCAGTTTTGGCAAGAGACATCAGGCAGTCTAAACTTGCAATGCATTTCACTGCTTTTCTATATTTCACATAATTCGATGAAAAATCTCTGACAAATGAAATGGAGAAAAAACAATATATTACATTACTTGTTTACAATCAAATAGAGTGATAAAAGCAGCAGACCTATCCTTTAAATTTTAATTTTCTGATGCAATTATATTTATTTCAGTGATGTAAGATTGCTTAAAAAACACACACAAAAAACTTCCAATTCCAAACAATAAGGTTTATAACTCAGATTGAAACTCGAAAACTCTGGTGATTCCCAATCAATTTTCAAGATTTTTCTATCATTGAGAAGTCTTTCTTTCTTTATCATTTCCTGGTTTACCTTTTCTGATTTCATTGAGAGGTAAAGATGTAATATATGAAGCAACATTGACTCCCCAATCAGATCTTCATTTCTTCTGCAATTACATCCTCTTTACTTACAATCGAAGGCATAAAAGAGTGGTCTTAGTTCAAATCTGAAGCAAACCGATGACTCAGACAAACCTGACAAAATAATCCCCCAAAAATGTAACCTACCCAAGAAATCCCTGCCACGCTCGAACAACGTCGCCCACCAACTGCTCACGAAGTTCATTCAGCTTTCGATAATTCTTGACTATGTAGGGAGTATGGAACCTTGTCACCTGCTTAGTGCTGAACATTTAGAAAAAAATAAATAAATAAATAAAATTTAGTGTATTTATTTGGGTAATGCTTCTTTCACTGAATATTAAGAAATTTAACCTTGATCATGGCAGAAGGTGTTTCAATATTTTTTCTTGTCTTCTTTAAAAACTAATTACGGTAGAAAAATTATCCATGAAGAAAAAACAAGACACTGATAAAAAAACAAAACAAAAAACCCCAGAGTGCCTACCTCTTTCAACTTTTGTTTCACAACTACTTTTACCCCAATCCCATTTATTGCGAGCTATGAAAAAGGCCTAATACATAAAGTGCTGCATATCTGTAAGTGTCATTCAGATCCAAGGGTATCAAACAAGAGGCCAGTTAATTGTATCCATAATCCTATATGAGTGAGACACAAAACAGTATAAATCTGTACAGGTGAATACACCCCCACACCCTGTGATACCTGTGTGGCTCTCCCTGCACTATAATGAAAAGTGGGACAAGTATGGTTTGATACATTTTAGAAAGATTTCTCCAGTTCAAAAGTTAACAATAAATCATTTGACCAACCTGCTTATATTAGTCCAAGAGGATGGAACTGTCTTCAAGGCGTTATTCTTCACTGGAATCAGAAACTGAAATAAAGAGCATGCAATTGTCACTTGTGATAACAAATAACAGTGAAAATATCATTAATATCTAAGTGAGCTTATAGATAATGAAATATATCAGCCCCAGTGTCCAACCTCTTGTCGTAATATAGAATACTACCCGAAGGTCTAAATAAGTGAGACAGAAAATGACTTTCTTATCTATACATTCAGACAACATTGTGTGATACATTTTCTTAAGTGCTAAGCTAGTGTTTGGGGTATCCTTGATAAAACAATATTAGCTTTAAGCAGTCTTAACATGAAAGATATCCATACACTAAAAGATAAAAACACAAAACTCACCTCTGTCTGATTCACAGAGACATAATCTAGTCCAGGTTGGCGAAGAAGTTTCCTCACTTCCTTTCTGTGTTCATTTAAATCTACTATGACATTAGCAATTTCCTTCTTCCGTTCCACGATAGGAGGAAACTGACTCTCATCCATAAACAAATTTGCCTTGTCACGCTTCCTGTTAGACAATTTGATTAAATCATTTATCTAGTTGCAAAATCATGACATATTGCTGATAGGAAAAGCTGATCAGAAAAGAAAATGAATCGATCATAAAACCTATTATTAGATACTGAAGCATCTCATAAATTCCCAAAAGCAGTAAAATAAGCAGATAGCAAATTTACTTCGGCTTCAGATAAAAGAATAATGCGTTTGCAATTTGAAATAAAAAATAATTCAATTTGTTTGCTGGTTTAAGGCACATTCAACTTTAGATCATATCAGCTCCTGGAAAATTGTTCAGATCATACTTTTCTCTGTTCCTTTTTCATTAATAAAAGTACATGAGTTGTGTTTAAATAACCCACTGTGCTTGATGCTGACTACAAGAACCAAAGTAGAATGACTCTTCTAAAAATGTGATAAAATAACATGGTCAAGATACAAAATAAAGGGTTTCTAATCCATGGACACAAGTATTACCTGGCAGCTGATTCGTTAATACTATTACTGTAAGCACCCACATCTTCCAGAAAGTCAGGTATTTCATTTATCAAGGAGAGTAAAAGAGAAGAGCTCATTTGGCAGTTGGCAAAGTTTTTGTATTCACAGAAATGCTTCCTGACCTTTTCTAGAGCATGAGTTACATTGTAGAATTCTATAGGTGAACTCTGTAAAAAATGAATAAATAAAAGGCATCGTGAAGTCAATACAGGCTTTGAGTAAAATTCAGGAAATATAACATAAAATTGTTTAACAAATACACATTCATGAATTATATAAATCTACAAACAGTACAAAACATTTACACTGAGACCTTTAATTTCCTCATCTCTTTAAACAGAGGGGTGAAAAACTGAAATTAAAATCATTGACAACACTACTGAAAAATTCAGCAGGGCAAGGTGTTGCTGAAGCTGTTGATTGACAAGTTACTGAGTCACCATTTCATTATGCTTTCTTGATCCCTAATCCCTTTCTTGGTGAAGAGGTACAGATTTGAGGAGTGGATAGCAGTGATAAGCATCATAATGTGAGAATTTGTATGCACTGCAAAATGTTTTAAACGGGAGGCAGAAGTCAGGGAGCCAAATTGTTTATTACAGACTTGCCAACCCACTGTATACCAAAAGGGGAATCATAACCCCTGAAAATCAGAATTTGAGGCAAAAAATTGTAATGTCTACATCAAAATTTGCAACTGTTTCCATCAAATGGCAAAACAAATAATACCGTTATCGATAATAGGCGCTATACTCCTATGCGTCACCTTTCTCCAAACATATAGCTTTACCGCATCATAACGAAATAAATACCTGCATTTATATTCTAATGATGACAAATCTTTATTGATAATAAATGATAAATAAAGCCGCGATAGTCTTCGGCACCAAAGGTCATGATAAGTTAGAACAATTTATCGCACTAACTTATGATAATAGTAATAATCAATGGTTGTTGACAATGTATGCACCAAGGTCAACGACCTCTATGACTCTGCAATAATATCATAGTATGTATGCGTTCAGTTCTCTCTGTGTTTCAGTTTGTTATTTTAAGAGTGAGAGCACATTGCCACAATTATGATTATAGAGTGCGAATAAACGACAGGATCAATTAAGAATTAATACAATTACAAATAGGAGACCTCACCCATAGCCCCTGCCAACCACCCACGTTCGTTGTTCTCTCTTTCTCTTTCTTTCTTCCCGATTATACACAAATTTAAAAAAAGACCCAAACAACAACAAAAAACAACCAAGGATATTTGGGGGGATACACAAAAATTTGTCAAATCAATATCTCTGGACAATACATGTCAGTCTTAATATAAACTTAATATAAACTTGTACTGTATGTAATTGGAGTATTGATTATTCAAACTAAAGATATTACAGTGCAGTCCACTTAAGATAACTTCTCATATATAAAACTCTGGTTTAAAATAAACTCATCTTCTGGTCCCCAATTTATTTTTTACTTCAATTGTAAAAATGGTTACGATAAACCTTATTTCATCTTAAGCAGCCTGCACTGCATAATACGATACATGGAGAAATATTACCTTTTTATAAAAAATTGAACACAACCCACGCTCTACATCTGGCAGCTTTGACAACAATTCTCTGGTCTTCTTCAAGTCTGGAACATTCCCTGAGATTAGTTCCTCCACAGCATCTAGACGCTGACGAATCTCACTGGATTTAAAGAGGAAAGTGAACCGAATGGCAACAGAACGATAACCAGTTTAACTTTACTATTTAATTTATGACAAGAATAAAAGGGTAAAACATAAGTTTCAAGGAATGAATTTTACTTGTCAGGGATCATGCACATAAATGTTTCATTATTAATATGCTATTACTGACATTTTTATTCTACAAAACCACTCAAATTATCATCAACTTTAGCCGACTCAAAACATGCTCATTAATAATATAAGGATTTTGCTCAGGAGTAAGCATTGAAAGATGACTTCTAGTAAAGAAAGCGTCTTTCAAATCTAGCATCCAACTTACTTTTCGTCCAGCAAAGGCTGAGAAATCCATCTTTTGAGGAGGCGAGTTCCAAATCGTGTATGAGTATGATTTAACACATTAAATAGAGAACCTCTCTCAGAGCCATCAGATAAATTGTGAAAAACTTCTAAATTAGCCAGGCACTGGCCACTCAAATGCATGTGTTTGGATCTTGACATGAAATTCTGGAAATTACTGGAGGCAAAAGAAAAGTTAAGTTGATAAAACAAGATCAAGATGATAAGAATTTTGTCTTCAGAAATAAAAGGTAAAACTACTGATTATTTGATCAAGCTCTTAACTCACTCAGCTCTAATGCCGATATAATTGGTACGCACAAAAACCACCAAGCCTTTCTTTCTTTCTTATCCAAATCCCCGTAACCATTACAGTGTAGGGTCCGCTCTATAAGGCGGATTTACTCTGGATCAAGATATTAGGCCAAGCAGGTGATCAGCCCAATGTGACTTTTTTGTGGTAGGAATTAATTTTGACTGGACAGCGGCCTTTCGGCCTACTCTTCTCAAATTCCAATTGCCAAGTGTTCTTTAACGGGCACAACTTGCACACGGGACCTCTGACTTTATCGTCCGTCTCCGATAGGACTAGGATCTTGATCCCACCTACCTTCATAGCATCAGGGGAGTGGCAAATAGGTGTATGAAGAAAAACAACAACTGTTGCCACTGGGATTCAAACCCGGTACCTTTCACTTCAAAGGCCACAACCATACCTCTGAGCCACTGGGACCCCCCTTTCCCCAAACTCTAGGAACATTATTTGACATCTCGGCAATGCGCCATGCATCCGTCTCCAGTGACTTATCCTGACATACACCTACTAGCTTCATGTGGCAATATCTCAGAAACCATTCAACCTATCGGGATAAATTTTGTATCATTGGAATTAGGAAATTCTGCCCTAAGTAATGGTATCTACATCTCTAGATATAATTTCTGACTTATGTTCCACTTTATCGGAACTGGTCACATCTAAAATTAGTATTAATAAATCTAATTTTAGAACGTTATGGCTCGGTCCCTGGCTAGGTGGTGTTATCGTTCGCTGGTGTGCGTTCGTTCCCGACTGTTAACGTACCACTTTTCTAATATGGCTATTTTTATGGCACTTTCACATATTCCATCCTCACTTGATACTAGAACTAGAAATTCTATGGATCTAAGTATTTCAGACAAGCAGGGGATCAGCTTCCTGTGTTCATCATCTTTTATTGGCACCATAAGCAATACAATGAATAGTAGAAATCATAAATCAAGGCCAATAAACTAATTAATTTTGTGACCATCCCTCATAACTATAATAAAAACTGGCAAATTTGCCACCTTTGAGGGAGAACTTGTGACAATTAACTGTGAAAAACAGCCAAACTAATGCTTTCTGTGACAAAAAGGGATCAATCATAAACACTCTAAATTAAGGAGGATAAAAGTTAAGCAATTTTTTTTCATTCAATATACTTTATACAAATCTATCATCGTTGGTACCATGAAAGAACAAAGAAATAACATATTTAATCATAACGTATTGTGTAATGATAAATAATAAATCTGACCTTGTCATAGCAAGAATGCCCTGAAGATTAAAACTTTTTAGGTATGAGATCACAGTTGCTAAACAGATTAGCACACACTTCGGAAGGGCAAGAACTGTTGAAAGGCTTTTTTTATCTATTGGAAGCAAGGTATTAAAGAATTAGGCTACAAAAATCCAATGGAAATGGTGAAACTTTGATATCAAGCAATTACAACCAAATATTTGATCAGTTTTTAGTGATTGCTTGCATGGAAACTTTGTTCCCATTAATATAAGCAAAGAAAATAAAACAAAACACCCAAACAAAACAACAAAAAACCCAGCCTATTGTTTGTTGTTTGTTGCTGTTTTAGGGCTCTATCGACACAGAAAGGTCATTTCAGCGCCCGCCATACGGCTTCAAA
>JARBEQ010207838.1:0-12440 GCA_030265355.1 Tritonia tetraquetra
GTCGTCTTTTCCACTTTTCTTTCTAAGGCTATTTTTCTGTGTTTTTCTGGCACTCAGAACATTTCCATACCTTGATTAAACAAATCAGAGGTAACTAGATGCCACCCATAGACCATGGGCGGCACCCGTCACTGGGGGCAGCTGCACTCCTCCGTAGGTGAACAATCAAGTAACTTGTGACAGGAAACGAATAAAGGAAACAGATTCTACTTGTGGTAATCACACAGTCTTTATTGACCATAATAAGAAAAATGGATGGAAATTGAATTGTAATCAAATCGATAATAATGATGATGATGATAATGATGATAGTAATAATGATGATGATGATAATGATAATAATGATTTTAAAAAAATAATTTAAAAAATAATGATAATAATAATGATAATAATAATGTAGTTAATTCATTATCCATGTAACAATAAAACAGTTTTACTAAAAGAAAAGACTAAATTGTCGTAGTATTGTATGACGCGATACTACTGGCGTCTTGGATGGATGGATGGATGTGTGGATGAATAGAGATGGGTGGGTGGATGGATGTGTGGATGAATAGAGATGGGTGGGTGGATGGATGTGTGGATGAATAGAGATGGGTGGGTGGATGGAATAATGGATGGATCGATGGACTTGGATGTAAGGATGAACGAGTTGGAGGGTTTAGGGGTTGACGACAATGTTCTCAGAGTAAAATATTTTTTAAAGTTTGCATGGCTTTCAATAACAAAAATATGCCAACCACAAAACAAATTGTGTAAAACAAGCTTTCTATTTCTACCTATCACACTATTCTATAACATACCCGGTAACTCATAGGCGTGTGTCACAACAATGCACGCGTTTATCCACGTATGGCACACAGGGAATCAAGGTAAAAACCTGGCATCAGATATTACAGACACAGGTAATTCATAGAGGTACCCTGGCTACCATGCGTGTCTAAACCAACATATTATTATCATTCTACGAACCAGGCAAATGATCAGATCAAACTAGACCTATGTTGAATAGTAAAATTAATAAAAACAATATAAAAATGAAGATTTTTTTTTCTATTCTAACTACCCGGTCTTGGTTGTAAAAGTTAAAAAACAAAACAGGCCCCCAAAATTACGAGATAGTTGATTAGCGAAACAAATAAAAGTAACCGTAACAGAAGATTAGCTACTTAAATTGTATGAAGGGTAATGTCCGAAACGTTCGGGTTTTTTTGTTTTTTTACTTAATCGTTCTTTTATTGGAAATCTAGACTAATTTTTAATCTACTTTCATTGTGATAATCACTTTGACAACCATAATGTACACGATGCTAATCCACGGCAGATTGTACATCTGCAGGCATTGTTCTCTCCAGCAACATTATGTTGTATCTGTGTCAGCTCTTCGTGTTTGCTTTCACAGATTGTGTTATAATATCTCTCTGTACAGGGCAAAGCCTGGGGACGTACAAACTACTTACAACGTGTTACACTCGTTAAAAACACACTGGATTAAAAACAAGAAGCCTTTAAGATAAAACCAAACATTTGGAATTCGCTTAATAAATTCAAAATGTAGTTTCCATCCCAGGCTATGCTACTTGAAATGCTTCATCTGGTCAGCAAGGGGGGGGGGGAGGGGGGGTTGGGATCCTTTGATGGGTAGCTAGCTCGATGATTATATAGTGAAACAAGTCTATCTCGTGAATATTATAAAGATATCAATTTAAAAAAAAAATCATAACCAAGAGCTGGATTACTAAGTGATGATTTTGTCTTTCAAATAATAATACTAATAATGATAATAACAATGATGCTGACAAACGATTAATCCCAATCCTCCACAAATCCCAACCATCTGCCACATACATTTCCACTGGGTAAACAAGGGTGGGTTGCTTCATCAATCGTCTATCAAAGGATTAGCCTAATGCATCTTAGGTAAATTTATTTGATCTACACGATATTGATTGATTTATCATCGATCTCCTGGTGTATGACATGTCAGGGGTAAGAACTACCTTGTGGTGATGGGAAAAGGGGGGGGGGGATATGGTTGGTAGTCTACTGTTGTTGTTACTGCTGATAATGATGACGAGGAGGATGATGACGATAGTAGCAGCAGTATTAATAGTAGTAGTAGTAGTAGTAGTTGTTGTTGTGGTGGTGGTGGTGGTGGTTGTTGTTGTTGTTGTTGTTGTGGTGGTGGTGGTGTTGGTGCTGCTGGTGGTGTCATTTCGATAAAATGTATAGGTGATAATGGGAAAGATGACAGTCGTAATGACGACAATGATAATGACGGCATGGTGGTGGTGATGATGGTAATGGTGTTGACGGTGCTTGCGGAGGATGGGGAGGTGGGTCATATAGTAATGGTGATGAAATGATAACAAGGATTTCCTAATCTTAAGACAAGGGAGGTAACGAAATAAATTCATACTATGTAGGTTGACAATAATAAATATCATACTTAAATGTTTCATAAAGTCATGTAATATCACACACACACCTTCGTAAAGTACACACACACACACACACACACACACCTTCGTAAAGTACACATACACACACACACACACACGCGCGCGCGCGCACACACACACACATACATACATACACACACACACACACACACACCTTCGTAATCGAAAACGAATCAAAGCAGAACACGAATATCAATCAAGATTTACTACTCAAGCAATTTATCATTTCAGCAGTCAATTGGGGGATTTCCAGAGTTCAAAGTTCAGCAGAATTGATTTATACCCAACAATAATATAAACAATGCTTATAATTCTAATAAAACAACCTTTATTTTTTCAAAGTCTGTACAGTGAAATCCCTATAACACGAGCATCGTTCAACATCTCGAATGTTCTCCGTATCAGACATTAATATTATACTCTTTTATATATATATACAAAATATTCCCGTGAAAATGACGGGCGTTATCAATAAGAATTTGGGATCTCACTGCACAATAGGTGGATTTCAAAGTCAAAACAAATATTTGAAAATATGAATAAATCACAAGGTAACACTGCCCCGCTCCTTATATCTTCAAAACTCCACATTATGTTCATGTCACTATCATCACCCTGTACAATAATCATATATATATGTGTGTTGCTCTCCGTTACTTAACAGATTGTCTGTGAGCTTCGATCTCCATAATATGAACAAAGATCATAGGTCGTCGATTTCTATAAGAACTAGGGACTGAGTTGAAGGAATGGTTAACCCTCGTGGTACTTTAAAGTTGATTCGTTATAACTTGGTGTAATTGACATGAATGGAGAATTCTGGGGACATTAAGATTCTTTTGACACATAAACATCCCAACAGATGAAATTGAACAAGATGTAAGTAAGTAATTGAAGCAATGAAATAGCAGAGATGTGGAAAAGAGTATCAAGGATTTCATAATGACTTTCCATTGTGGTTTCTTTTTTTTAATGTGGAAAAAATGCAAATAACTGGGATGGTTTGAGGACATGAGGACACGAGGACATACTACGTACATGAGGACATGATACAGAGATCTTGGGAGTTTACCAATTAGGTTGGTTTCTTTTGAGAATTGACGGAAATATGATATAATAACAATTATTATTGTTGTCATCATAGAACAGGGTTCGTATCAACAGTAAAATATCGGCTATACAATCAGATTCATCATAGTGCCAAGAACACAAATGTCAATTATTTACAATCTGAAAAGGTGAACACCAAAAATATCCACACAAAATTTGATCTTTGTAAAAAAGAAATGTACAATAGTTTTGAATAGTCATGATTCTATAATGATAATAATTCAATCTTCAATGATTGGTTATGAAATAAAATTACACCCCACCCACGTTTTGTGCTGGTTTAGATGCAGCTACCGTGTTGTTTTCGAGTCCTGAACAATTCGAGTAGCAACCATTTATTGTCGAGCCAAGAAAAATGAATTGCTTTTCCTTCCTTTGCCACACTTCTGTGATTTGATTGGTCAACTTATTATGACGTCATATTGGTCCACTTTCAACTTTCAACCCTATTTGGAATGGCGTGTGTCAACATTGGGTGTGTTTGTACAGAATAAAGTGGTAGCTGTAGCTAACTTCACACACTTATCAATAATAATAATATCAAAATAATAAACCTTACACCGAAAGGTACTAAAAGGTTATTGATAAAGAAAGAAAGAAGAGAAGATCAAAATCACACTCAATAAACTTTCAAAAAAAGGACAAACCACCATAATCCCATTGACGGACACGTGGTTTGGCAGTTTTCAAAGCCGTTGAAGAGGTTCTAAATAGAATTAGAGGAAAAGGGGAAATACTAAACAATGGCTTTATTCCTAATTCACAAACACGTATATATACACACATTCTCGTACATACACATAACTGCAACAACCGGTATATTGTACAACAATGACACTCAATAGCACGCGGTGATCTAATAATAATTAAAAGAATATTATATTGGGGGGGGGAAAAAGGTAATAATTATAAAATGTGTTTGAAAAAAATGGCAAGCAAACTGAAATATTCCCAAAGAAATAGTCAAACAATTTGGTACAAAAGCACGTCGGAATGGTTGTAAAATTGGAATAGATAACGGAAGGAATAATAATGATATTAATAATAATAATAATAATAATAATAATAATAATAATAATAATAATAATAATAATAATAATTTTAAAAAAAGAAATAACAGAAGAAAATTGGTAAGCCCTCTACTTTGTACAATATGGTAAATTATAATAATTATAATAATAAAATATAATACGTGAACTTTGAACAATCAGACTAGTCAATTTGAAATAATTGTGTACAATAATATTATAATCAATAATCGTCCGGTGATAACTATAGTGATAACCGTAATAATCATAATGGGGATCATGATCATGGGGATCATAAAAGTCATAATGATAATTCTAATAACATTAATGATAGTAATAATGATTAAAATGAGAAAGATAACAACTCTGATGATAACTAAAACTTTACAATAAATCAAGAATGTCGTCTCTGTACAATAAATGAGTGGTTTTAATATTATGCATAATAATTTATGATTATATTGAACTAATCGTACGGTAGATTATTATGAAAAACAAACAATATTTTATAAGAAAACAAAACAATCTACTAACACAACAGAAAATACTTCAATAGTAAAGTGTTACGAATCTGTGGGCGTGTCATTTTGGTCTGTCTTGTCTTCACTGGGCGGAGCAATGTCTTTGTCGTTTTTCGGATCATCCTCTGGCAGGCCACTCTTATCCTCCTCCGCCTCCTCATGAGCGGAGACGTTTTCGTTCATGTTGTCATCACTTTCTTCGGGTTTTATATCTTCTGCCCCGACCAGCTTCAACTTCTGAGCTCTCGGCGTCTCGTCCTCGTCGAGAATGTCTTCATCGGAAATATCAACATCGTCTACTATATCTTCATCATCTTCTTCATCCAATATATCACCATCCTCTACGTGTTCGGAGTCATCTAGCTCATTATCAACATTTATTTCTTCTTCATCACACACAAAAACGGCAGCATCTTCTTTATCGTCGACGATAGCAGATGTCGACTTCTCACCTTGCTCGCCAAGGAAGTTGCGGATTTCCGAGAAATAAGCCTCGTCTTTGCCGTCAAGGTCATTGGTGGGTGAATCGATGACTTGTTGTCCTTCTTGTTCGTGTTTCTTCAGATGGCGATCTAAGTTTGTCTGCTGTCCAAAGCATCGCTCACACAACTGGCATTTAAACGGTTTTTCCTTGTTGTGGATGTTTCGTACGTGGCGTTGTAGATTGGAAGAAATGCTGAAGGAACGTTCGCAGTATCGACACTTGTAAGGCTGCTCTCCCGTGTGTGTGCGGAGATGTCGGGTCAAATTGGCTGACCGAGGAAACACTTTTCCACAATACTTGCAGGCATAACGTTCTTTGGATTTGGGGGCCCCGGGCCCGTACGGGTGATGGGGGTGGGGGTGGGGGTGGGAGTGGTGTGGGTGAGGGTGGTGGGGGTGAGGAGGGAAGTCTGGCGCCTTGTCCAATTTCATGAGAGGATTGATGACTTTGTCCAGGTCCTGGCGTGACAGCATACGGTAGTGGTGGGGGTGAAGGCCGGGGAAAGCCGTCGGCCCGTGCATGGGGAATCGAGCAAATGGGTTACTGAATTTGGCTGCTACCTCTTGTTGGAGTTTCATGTCCTCGTTAATGTTGTGTAGCAAGGATCCCATCATGAACGGGTAGGGATAGTGTCCAGCCAGACTGGTCTTGGGCTCGACCAGAGGTTGGGGAATGGACGATACAGACGGAGTGACCAGAGGGGACGGTGACGAGGCGGTGGATAATGACAGGGAGGGGCCTGATGAATTAGGAGAGGCAGTAGAGGCAGCCAGTTCACCGTAGATGTGAGTCTTCCTTTCGGGGGTTGTTACGTGTATGACAGGGTTGCTCTGCTTCTTGCTGAGATCGAGTGGCGCTTCATCTCGAGATGGGGTCTCTGTCTTTTTGGTCTCGTCTTGGGAAGAGATGGAATCGGAACTGTTGGCATGACTGGAAAGGTCAAAGGGGACTTCCTGTTTGATGGGGGAGGGGACAACTGGAATTATTTTGGGTGCTTTGACCACACTGGACACTGTGGGCGACTGGGGCCGAAATTGGGTGAATCCCGGGGGTGCGATACTCGTCTGTTCTTTCGGCGAGGACGACGCTTTGGGTTGGTGGTCGATCGGGGAGTGAGAGCGAGAGTCGTTAGTCCTCGGTGACTTGATTCGACTCTCTGGTGAATATCCCCGTGATGGAGAACGTTCACTGTCCAGATTGTCTTGTTTCCTTTTCACTCCTTTGCCGTGACGGTCCGATTCACCGTCAGAGTTCATGTCTCCCTCGCTGTGTAAACTGGTATCGGAATGGTTGCTGTCCTCAGACGACGTTTTAAATTTATTGTCATACAAATCCTCTTTGTCAAAAGCAGAGGAGTTTCTGGGACTGTTCATCCCAAAATCCGGAGAGAGCTGTAACTTTTTGTTGGGGGACATGAGTAAGCTGTTGGTGGCAGCTAGTTTCAAGGCCGTGGATGGCGACACTGGGGAGTTTGCCAGCATCGATGGAAGGCCTTGTGGGAGCAGACCAGCAAACGCACCGAAATGTGGATATGGGGCAAACGGGAATTGGGGTCTGGCGGCGGCAGCGGCCGCGGCGTAAATACTGGGAAACATGGCTGAGGAGGTGAGGTGTGCCCCGTGGTTTCTGGGGGATAGAGACATGGGCGACAGTTTGTCTGGGGCAGGATAGATGACGCGCATACCATTGCGCATGGCACCCTCGCAGAAACGTTTGTGTTTACTGAGTGACGTCACAGTAGAGAAGGCCTGGCCGCAATCTTTGCACTTGATTTGCTGTCGACAGTCGGCGTGCATACGTTTGTGGCGGCAGAGGTTTGAGAACTGTGTGTAGGCCTTCAGGCAAACCTGGAACAGGGAAGATTAAAAATGGATTTTCTTTAATTGTGAAGAAACAATTACATAGAATGATGATGATAATGATGATGATAATGATGATGATGATGATGATGATGATGAAGATGATGATGATGATGATGATTGAACACATGCTTGTCTTAAATTATTTACTCAATGTAATCAACATGGGGCAGGTTTCCTCTCTGTGACGTGTGCCACAGAGAGCTAAGAGTTAGATAAGCGAAGAGAGAAAATTGTATCAAAATAAATGTTACAATATTGATATTGAGGATGCTGCTGCTGATGATTAAACAATCTTTCCGTTATATAAATACTATGCATGGATCACAGTATATTTGCTGAAAGCCAATTATACCGATAACCACAAATGATATGTTTCCCTCTTTTTAAAAAAATGCCTTCTCTAATAAGCTATTAGAGATGCAAGGTGTTGAAGGCAAGTCAAAGGGACATTTAAACTAATGCTATGAAAGCTTCCATCAGTGCCAACACCTACCTCACACTGGAACGGTTTGATACTGCTGTGGATGTGTTGATGCTGCTTCAAGCCACTGGACGTTGCGAAGGTCTTACCACATTCTGTGCATGCGTGACACCTGGCACCGACGTGCTGGGACCGGATGTGACGTTGGAGATTGCTGGGGTCCGTGAAGATCTTGTCGCAATTCTCACACGGAAACTTCCGGTCTGCGTCGTGGATCAACTGGAACGAGGAGGGAGATCAATGTTTTTAATCATTCACCCAAAAAAACAAAACAAATACAAAACAAAACAAGAAACAAAAAAACCAACAAACGTATATTCGTCTCTAATATTCAATTTGTCTCTCTATTCGTCCATTTTCCATCCCTCTACCATTACACCAATTCACTCATCCATCAACTCTTAAACAATCTATTTTTACACCAACTCCCCACATTTCACAGGTTATGACGTAACAATACAGATACCAATCCCACTATGACAGTTGTCAGTGATGATAACAGAAAATTGTCAAAAAAGAGGAAAATTTTTGGTCAACTCAAAACATGCATGAAAACAGCCCTCACACCTCTCCAGCCCCTATGCAAGCCTATCTGATAAAAAAGAAAAAAGGAGGGAAAAAAGACGGAAAATTATCATCACTGAGTTTTATTCTTTATGCCATTCCCAGTGTCAGAGGAGGTAGTATGATGAAATAGCGATGGTTGTATCAGTCTGGACGATAAGCAAATCAAACTCTAATCAAAGACACGTAGATCGATAATATTACCTGATGACGTTGTAAATTGGCCTTCCATTGAAACGACTTTGGGCATTCATCACATTTAAACTCCCCTCCGTTTCCGGTCTCCACGGGGTCTTGGTACGAGTCAGAGTTCACATCACTGTGGGTGTGGTGGAGGAGGGGCGGGAAGATACAAAGAGACCAGGGTTAATACAACGTTTGTTTGATAAAGATGCCATTTCAGAAACCTGTTATTTCTGTCGTGGTTCATGGTAATGTTTGGGAAGTGCATGTTTCTTTTAGATAAAATGGTATTCAATATTTGGTCAAATGTAAAATGATGTCTAACTCAAGATTTGACGTTTCTTTCTTTTTCACATAATTTCTAAAATATACTTATTTATTTCTTTACATGTATCTATTCATTTGTTTCACAGTATTTCCTTGACAACCGCCTTTGATACGACCTTTATAATATGTTGTAAAGGGCGTTAAACTTCGAACTTGACACCTTTTCCCCCTGAAAAAGTGCGTTACCAAAAACTCATCACCCAATCGCGAAATCTCACCCAGTCGTATTTCATTGAATGTGTATAACACACTAGGATGTAGACATCATTCTATGATAACACATGATATGTGTGTAATGGATATTAGGTCCTGATCGCTTCCATCCATTCAGAAGAAGAACATCGAATCTTAGATATGGCCATACACATCACTTGATTCCATTGGATGTATCAAGAGGGTCAGAGCCATAAAACTCGAGAAAGTTCAAAGGAAAAAAATCCCAACGTCGCCGCCGGGATTCGAACCAAGTGCCTTCTGCTCACGAAGCGAAAGCGTTAACCACTACGCCACGAGGCCCCCGTCAAAGGTCAGAGTATTGTCTTCACCCGTGCCAACATCAGAGTGTGCCACGTCCATCCCCCATCAATAATAATCTCCACGGCCCGCGTTACCGGACGAGACAGGACAGGGGTGGTGGTGGTGTCCAACAAACAAAAGGTGATAATATTGTCCGTGGCTCTAATCGATCCCCGGTCTCCATGCTCCATGCCAGGGTATTGATCACCGTGAGGTCAGTGTTTGAAACTTGACCGCTCGGACACAATCCGTTATCCCTTGTGCTTTTACCTCGTTTATTGACTCTCTCTCTCTCTCTCTCTCTCTCTCTCTCTCTCTCTCTCTCTCTCTCTCTCTCTCTCTCACACACACACACACACGTACATATTTGTTCAAACAGTGTATTATGTACACTTCTATATAAATGTTTGTGCGTTCCATTACGACAACATTACAGTGAACCCCAGATGTTGCCACCCATTAAGATGCTGTTGACACGTGACGCGTGACCACAGACACCGTGAGTCCTAATCCCTGGGCTCAACGTCTGTTCTTTGATTTGTCCTTAGGACGTTGTGACAGCCCGGGTGGTCCATTTCACTGTCTTTCTATCACACGCTTTGTCTCCTTCAGACACACACTAACACCATCACAAACACACAAACACACACACACACACACATACACATACAGATACAAACACACACACACTCATATTGACACCATTACACTTAACACTAAAACTGACACCATTTTACACACACTCGCATTGAGGACACGATTACACGAACACTCACATTGACACCGTTACACAAACACTGAGTGGCTTCTATGGATATAGATATCAAATTTCACGGCTCTGATAAAGTTTGAGCGATCAAACTGAGCGTGTGTGGAGGCCATAAGACATTTGAGATTGTGACCAGAGTAGGACGCTAGATGACCTATGAGTGGACAGCTATCTGCTGCCCACTGATGGTGTCCATCCCGGACTGGCACCCCGTCGCTATACAGCCCCTGATAACATGCCTTTCGTGACAATAACGTCCCATCAAAACCGACATGGACATCTTAGGATCTTGAATTCGTTAGAGTAACAGCTTGTTTTATGATACACACATTTTACAGACCGTGTCCCTATCATAAGTCTCAGCTGTAAAGGACATTATCATTATGGAACGCTTTTACTTGTGTTGTTTCAAGAGTTAGAAATCATGTCTATACGTGTGTATAATAATAATAATAACATTTTTGTGTTTCGGTGATAACTGCTTATTACTTTAAACCAAAATGATGCGATAGATATTATAGTGTCAAACCTGATACTTAAACCTAAAGAAATACAATAAAATAAACAGTAAAAGTATTTTGATTAACGTCAATACAAAGATTTTTTTACGTCTCCGAATTCTACGAGCTACCCGATACAGTTATCAAATAGAATAGTCTCACAGTGGGCTGATCACCTGTTTGGTCTAATATCTTGATCCAGAGTAAATCCGCCTCATTGAGCGGGCCCTACACTGTAATGGTAACAGGGAACGGGATAAGAAAGAAAGAAAGAAAGAAGAAGAAATAGAAGAGTCTATGCCAAATGCCAAACAACGATGATAATGTGTCACTTAGTAAGGCTTGTTTTCAACGACCAGTTAATGACGTCATGCAATTATCGAAAAACGGACACTTGAGCGGTTTATCGTACAGCCCGTCCGGTTTATCGTCTCCCCGCCACTTGTTACAGACAGTCACACACTAGCATCACTGTGAATGGATGTTTGGAGAAAACAAGATGTCCTGATTACACGTTTGAATCGCAGTTCCCAATTGACCCTGGCATCAATTCTATGGATTGTAAGAATCTGTCATCCGCCCAAAGCCTTTTCCAGATTCTTTCTCTCTCTCTCTCCCAACGACAACTTAATCATCTGATACAACGGAGACGACACGGCCCCTTTCCAGGTAGGCAGGCTGATAAATGACCTGCAGACCGTGGAGAACTGTCCGGGACTCGAACCACGGACAAATCAAAGACAGGCCAAACAATGAGACGAGCACCCTAACAATACGACACACCCACCACAACAAAAGCCCCCGCACACACACACACGCACACACAGACCCTGTCATATCCCCGGATATATGAAAGCTGGGTATGAACTGCTGCGAGTTACAAAAGCCAGTGTTGTCAAGTGAAAGCGTGGAGATCCGACGGCTGCCGTTTTTTTCTCTAACACACAATACATTAAAATTCCTTACTGTGACTCATTCAGGGTTCACAGGGTGCAGAGAACTTTGCCTTCCGTTTTATATGGGGCAATGAAAAGCTAGAGCAAGACAAGACGTCTAATGGCCCACACGGAGGCCCGCCCCTTTCAAGTGGTACCGTCTCCTACGATATGGCGTCCCTGTCTACGGAACCGATCGTACACCTAACGAGACATGACTAAATTCACGGGGACACATTTTGTATATTATTATCTTTCTCAAGTATCAACCTAAACAACTTCAATGACATTTGGCGCCTAATACTTTCAAGTCCCTTGAGGTGGAGCAAAAAAAAAAAAGGGGGGGGGGGGGGGGGAGTTTAATGTATTTTAGAAATTTTTGTCGTCTTCTAAAATAAAACCCCCTGAATTTCTTTGCACGAAAACACGACCCCACACAACTTCTTTAGCGTTGTATTCTGAGTTTTACTACTTGTTTTTTTTCTTTTCTTCTTGATTATTATTTTTTATTATCTTTTAAATCAGTATCCTATTTCTATTCGCCTTACGTGTTTTAATGGGTAAAAATGAATTCCAATACGATGTTCTCTAGTATTATTTTTAAAAAAACTGGATTTGAATGAGAATCACAGTGGGTTGATCACCTGCTTGGCTTAATATCTTGATCCAGAGAAATCCAGACTCATTGTGCTGGCCCT
>JARBEQ010207949.1:0-12439 GCA_030265355.1 Tritonia tetraquetra
CTGATAGGACTAGGTTCTTGATCCCACCTACCTGAATAGGATCAGGGGAGTGGCATATAGGTTTTCACCAAGTTTCACTGAGAAAAATCGCTTCTGAGGCAAGAACCGTACCTCTGCGCCACTGGGACCCCCTTTGTCTTTGTAAAGTTGATTTTTTTTAGATTCTATCAGCAGTTGTGTTTAAAAAATGTAAAGATTCATCATGCTTTTGTCCTATTCTTTTGTCATTTGCTTTTAAAAGTGTGATACATCATTTATTTTTAAAAAACTATATAATTATTAGGTCAAGAAGCAGATTTTGATTAAAAGTCTGTATAACGATTTCCATTTTATAGGTAATATCTGTGTTATTGATTTTGAAAATGTTTTTAACCTTCATTCTCTAAGTTTATAATCATCTTTTAGTGAATTTTCCTGAAATATAGTATTGGTCATTTGCTCATTTAGGTAATTGTAAGTTTGGAGAAGAATGTGAAACCATCAGCACTTTTGGAACTTCTTGAAGAATCAGATTTGTCGGCAATAACCCATGTCAGTGAACAGAAAATTACTCATGTGAGGTATGAAAAAACATGTACAAAACTTTTCAATCTTAGTGATTATTAGAATAGGTATTTCTAAGTGCTTGATGTGTTGTGAAATAGTCTACAAAGCATCCCATTTCCTATTCCTTCTCTTGAAGATACGCTACTTTTTATGATAGAATACTGTTTGATGTTTTGAAAGGTCAGTGAAATCTATGCTTAGAAATGCTTGATTCAAAGTTAAAATTTCATCTGGGAATAATCTTGAGAATATTTCTAACTGACTTTGATCCATGACCCATTTCTTCTAATTCGAAATTTTTCAATGAGTTCCTTTATGTTTGATAAGATGAGATTCCGCAAATTTGTGGCGAACATTGTATAAACATTACAGTTAGAAAGCTTTTCCCCTCTGTTAGATAGTTGCTGTCCATGTTAACTTGTAGACAAATTTGACACACTGATTGCCTTGTTGATGACTGGACAATGCCAACGTGGGGAGAGTACAAAAATATAAAGTTTTTTATTTCAAATTTTTGAAATGATGATAGGGCCTGTGTCAAGGGACGGTTATTCATAACAGTAATCTAAAACAATGGTAGATTATTTTAATATGCTTGATTTGCTTCATTGTCATGCGGGAAATGGAACAGTTATATTTTATTTATATCCATTATTCTCAACTTATCATCATCATCGACATGAACCTCACAGAATATTCTTATTTTCTATGGTCACTATCAATAAATTTTTTGTGTTTTGTATTGCTCTTTACTAAATAAAGATGTGCTATAAAACTTATAAATGCAAAGTAAAATCGAAATGAATAGAACCTGAAAAAAGTCAAAATAACCTGTGATGAAGAAGTTCTTTCTTCTTTCTTTATCAATAACCTATTTAGTACCTTTCGGTGTACGGTTGATGAAGAAGTGTTCAAACAAAAATGGTTGTGGTGGTGCAAACGATAATATGAACTACTGAACTGTGTGATGTATGCAAGTGGAATGCTCCCATTGAAATGGTAGGGTCAGTGATCTTCACAACCTTCAAAAGTGGGAAAAAACTTGGCTCATGCATTTCAATCCAGAAAAATGCGAAGTGCTGCGAGTGACAAACAAAGGGTCGCCGATAATCGTGACAAACAAAGGGTCGCCGATAATCCACTACACAATCCACGGAACCACCCTCACAGTTGTAGAAACAGCCAAATATCTTGGCCTCAAAATCAAAAAGAAGCTGTCATGGAACCATCACATTGACAGCATAAGTAAGAAAGCAAACAATGTCACTGCGCACAAATTTTAGAAAACCTTCAGTGGCCAACACTTGAACAACGTAGGAAGCAGGCAAAAACAACTATGCTCTTCAAAATATCAAAATAATTCATAGAGGTAGACTCAAGTCGCTTGAAGCCCAGTAATACAGCTTACAAAACAATAGGCCACTGCCAACGACTCAAAATACCAAAGTCTTAACTTCAGACTCATCAACAATCGTTCTTTCCGTCCACAATCCGCCTGTGGAATAAATTGCCAGAACATTTGGTTGAACTTGAGAGTGTGGAAGAATTGAAGAGCACAATACAAACACTTGATCTGTAGTTGTAAGCGGACAAACTGTAAAACTTGCGATAATACACCAGAGGTGGAATGCAAGGAAGAAGAAGAAGAAGTGTTCTGAGACACGTCATGTGGCTTCAAACGTAAACAAAAGCTAATGTGAATTTAAAAATGGCATTGTTTTGGTTTCGATGGACAGGGGACATGGAACAACTTTAGTGAGTTTTTTTAAAAAAAGGTATTAGATCTGTTTATTCACTTACTATTTGTACAAGGCCTGAAAAACAGAAAATTTAGCATCCATGACAATTCATGAATTAAAGAGTTATTACTAAGAGAAGATATACATATTTTTTCAGTGCTGGCAAACTGAAATCAAGAATGTGTTTCATGGTACCTGAGTATGGTGATCTTCAGTCTGTTATGGATGCGACCAGGGTTGCAGACCTAGTTTTATTTTTGTTATCAAGTGAAAATGGTGTTGACAAATTTGGTGAACACTGCTTATCTTGTGTCATTGGGCAAGGAATTGCATCACATATGTTTGTGTGTCAGGTTAGTTATGGTTTTTTATGTGATTGTTTTTGTTGACATTTTAATGGAATAATTTTTGTTTTTACATTTAGGTTCAGAATTTTTATATAAAAAGTCTCTCATTGTTTTGTCTTTTCTTGATTTGTCATTCTGTTCCCCTCTGTTCACTTCCTTTGATTTAAAAATATAGAAGATGTTAGTGCCTAGGAACAGGGCAATGAAAAATTAAAATTGCTCAACCCATCCATACTTTTGACCAAAACTCCTGCTCAGTCTGTTAACAATAAACTTATATAGTTTTAGTTTTAGCAATGCTTGATTATTTATTTGTTTGCTAACTTGTTTGGATTTTTTAGGGTCTTTCAGATTTGAATAAAAAGAAATTGTCTGATTCACGCAAAATGATGGAAAAGCACATAGATACAAGGTTAGTTTATTTTTGTTGCTGGTCTTTTCACCTAAACTGTGTTGCCTGGGACGTAAAACTATCAACTTTAACTTTAAACTTTAAAAAATGTTATTTGTATTTATACCAAAATGTTTCTCATTTCATTGTATATGGGGTATTTTAAGAATATATATAGAGTAGTTAGGCATGTCCATTTGCTTTGATACTCAGATTATAGATGTATTCTAATGAGTAATCATTTGGGGTGGGTTTTTTCCTTCATTTTGAGAATAAAATGACAATAGTCTGTAATTAGTGATTGGACCAGAGTTCCTCTGTCATTCATCTATTGAGACTTATTTCTGTTAATTGAGCAAGTTCTAATAAATGTTATCTTTACATTGTATATCCAGCCCCTAGTCAAAAATGTTAAAGGTAAATATGGCATGCGATATTATTTCTAAACTGATGACACTCAATTGTACTTATCCGGTAATGTAAGTGAAATATCAAACCTACTACAGGTCACTGTAAAATGTTTTGAAGATGTAAAGATATGGATGACCAGTAATAAGTTAAAACTTAACGATGATAAAACTGAGGTCATGATGACCAGGAACAGCAAAATTGTGAAAGAATTACCCGAAATGACCCCCAATATAAATAACAATATAATTATCTCGATGAAAAAGTTAAGAATCTAGGTGTAGTTTTAGATATATAATATATCTTATAATTCATGTAATCCTACCATGCTTGCGTGTGTTTTAAAAGGCCGTTGTTATCACTTCTGACATGCTTGCTTATGTAAAGCGCATAGAGCATTTTACGTGGATATGCGCTATAAAAACACCATCTATTATTATTTGATAACATCTGCAAATACTTTATCATTGAGAGGACTACCGCTTAATTTTGTTACGTGTTTCAAGGGATCAACACATTTTTTTTGGTAGGGACTATGATCTTAAAAGCTTTGTACAGTATTAAAAAGAAGCACCTACATTACAGCTTGATGGTTGGAAGACAGAATTTGTAGCTAGCCAATAGTGTTTTTTTCGGGGGGGGGGGGGGGGGGGGGTGTTTGTTTGTGCATGTATCACCTAAGAATTAACGATAATTTAGTTATTGCACACATTTTTTCACCCATTGCAGATTTCCGGGTGAAAAAGTTAAATCTGTTGACAACTGGCAAGACGCACAAACTTTATGGAGACAAATGTCTAGCATTTCATTGAAAGAGATCCACTTTAGAAACTCGAGGCCATATCTCTTGTCTGAAAAGTTTGAGTTTCACACACAAGAACAGAACCAGGGGGAAGGAAGTGAAGAGGTTTGTTTTACACTTTTCACAGTCAATTCATTATGGTGATATTCACAGTTATTAAGCTCAGTAAGTTGATCACCTGTTTGACTTAGATTCTTTATTTAAGTTGTATAGACTTCTTTGGCCATCATTATTTGCCCCATACTCTGCAACATGATACAAAAAGGGACTGAACAAGAAAGAAAGAGTGATTATATTATTACTATTATTAAAAACATTGTTTAATTTTGTTTGTGTTCCAGGGATTAGGGTGTGGTGTCCTAAAAATTTCTGGATATTTGAAAGGACAGAATCTAAATGTGAACCAGCTGATTCATATACCTGGTTGGGGAGATTTCCAAATGTCACAGATAGACAGCTCAGATGACCCATACCCTTTGGTTATTAAGGGAAATAAAGATAGAAGAGGAGATAAAGGGAAACAGACAGACCAGGAAATGAAAGATGTAAGTACAAATGTTTGCCGCTCCCCATTATGAACCTGTTATTATATCATCATTTTTTTACATTCTGCTTCTTCCACTTAAATTCATATTTGCTTTTCAGACTATTTTTTTGTGATATTGGTAATTATTAACAATAACAATTAGAGAACACCAGACCAATGTGCCTTTTTGAACTAATAAAGATTTATAATCTTATCTTATCTTTGTTGGACTGTATCGAATATTAAGACTTCTCACTGTTTATCCATTGACATTCATATTTTATATTGACAACATTAATGTACAAGAATAAGCATAAATGTGAATTCCATATGATGACTCAAGCAAGCAGTATTCATATGCTTTTTAGAGGAACTATTGTTTACTATTGAATGCTCATAGAGAGCCTGCAGCATTCCCAGGGACAAGTCAGGGAATTTTTTTTTGGGGGGAAGGCTGTGAACCAGTAAAATGTTGGTAAGCAGGGGATCAGCCCACTGTATCAAGATCAGGTGATGGGATTGGCGCCTTGAGGCCTCCAACCAGGCCCTTGGTCAATCTTTATCTGGCTTCATCTCACTTACCCTGTCAAGAGCTTTACTCCAGCTATGTTAAGTCTCCTTGTCCTAGAAGCCTGGCAACAACCTCACCACAATAAGACGTTGACCTGAGGTATTATTTGATTTGATTTTGTTGATGATGATATATCCTCTAATTTCTTTTTTTTTAATAGGTGGGTCCCAGAACGTTCTGCATTGCTAAAGCCTCCAACCCAGAATCGTTACAGTCAGAAGTGATTCCAGATGAGATGGACCAAGAGCAAACTTGGCCTACAGAAGATGAATTAGGAGAGGCTAAAGGTGCAGAGTTGTTTCAAAGAAATTGCATAATAATAATATTATAGATTCAACTTTGGAACCTGCCCAGCGTGGGTTTTTTTTCTCAGGTCAGACCTTTCATGGCTTTGTCCTGGAGATTCATTTGGAATCTTCTCATGTTTTTTAGAACCCCCCTTGATATGACCTTCATGTGTTGAAAAGGCCGTAAAACGTCAACCTTTAGAACTTTTTTAAAGATGTTGTCACAAAAGGGAAAAGCAACAGTAGTATAATTAACTTTTGGTGCATGCTAAAAAATGATTTACACATTGCTGAAGTTTCATATTTTCATTTTTTGCTTTTGAAATCTTGTGAGTGGAAATTGAGATTAAGACTATGATTAATAGCTGGTTTAGCTATCCAACTTTTCACATTGGCCTTTTTTTAAGCAAGTCCAATTTGCCTAGGTATGGTTTTCAAAATGTTGGTTTTTGTTGTCATATTTGTATTTGTGTTTTACAGAAAGAATTAAGGCACTCAAAGGTACATCAGATTATCAAAGCAGTTGGATTAATGCACTTGAAAATGGCGAGGTAAGTCAAAAAATGTATTATACTTTTTTTTAAATGTGTTTGAACCCATTTACTTCCTATGACTATGAAAATCGAGATTTTCTTTTCATCTTGTCATTGTGCCTGCTCAGTTATTTGATCCTACTGTGATTTTCTGGCGCTGTTTAACAATGCTGGATATGGGGTTGGGTGCAACACTTGTTGGCAACGGTTAACAAAACAAACCTTTGAACCCATCTTATGGTGTCTGATAGTTGTCATTACATATGAAGCGTGTACCTTTTATCATCCATATTCTGTGCCATATTTATGACTAAAATCACCATCATTATCATTCCTGAGGTATTATAATTTGTTCTTGATGTAATATCATGGTTTGGTCCACAAATCTCACAAGAGAGAGGGGACATCGATGACCAAACAACTTGCCTCTGGGTGCAGAGGACAGGGGTTTGAATCCTGCTTGTACAGGATTTTTCTCTGGTCTTTTCAGAGATTTCAAGGCCTTGCCTTGGTGATTCGTGTGTTCTATTGAAGTGTTCATTGGCACATATTTTATGTATGAGGGTGGTAGACATTGATTTTAGTTACAATTTATTTGTCTTTTGTTGTTTACCATTTCTTGGAAATGATGAAATCTGTGATCAGATAAGATTGAATCTTATTAATTACATATACAAATTCGCCATTTTTTAAAGTTTGTCTAACCTTGGACCCCTATGCTGAGTCCCATATGACAATTTAATTTTTGATAATTTTTTTTACTTTGAAGGGAAAATATTGACAATGGGCATCTTTCTTAACTCTTTTTTCTTTTATTTGGGATGTAGAGTGGTTCAGATGATTCTGATGATGACGACGACAACGACATGACTGGTATTGCTGAAGGCAGCAATGATGGAGAGATGGAAGAAGACAATGAGCCTGGATTTGATACAGTAAGGATCTTGCCTGAATTTGATGTTAATATTGATTATATTTGTCTTTCATAGATGGTCTCTTGGTCTAAGGTTATGTGTTTCTAGAACATGCAAAGGTAGGTGGTTCAGATCTTGCCTGCAGAACAAGGCGACATACATTTTTGTCCTTGGGAGAGCTCTTGAGTGTTGGTAAGACTATAGCATTTGTAGCTTGTAATAAAATGGCCAAAGTTTAAGGATGAATCTTAATGTTTTTTTGTGGTGTTATCAGTGGGAACCTGCTTTTATAAACCCGCCTTTGAATCCCTGTTATACATTTATTTAAACACTTTATTTTAGCAACGTCTGCAAGACAATGTGGTAAAATGCATTTCACAATAAAAGAGGAAATCCTAAATGACGTCCTAATACACATAACCCGAAGAATAAGGTCTTGGTTTATAAACAGCCCGTAGCAATATCTCAGGAACTGGGATCTAAAAATCTTGTCAATGGTACCAAGGTCATTAAAAAAATATATATATTTTTATTTTTTTTTAATTAGAAATGAAAAAGAATGTAGCAAAAGTGATCTATTAAACATGATTATCATCTATTCTATTACAGGCGACAGAAACTGATGCTGGGGATGATGCAAATTATGATGAACAAATCGATATGGAAGAAGAGAAACGAATGTAAGAAATTGTAGTTGTGTACCTGTTGATACTTGCATTATTACTTCTATGAAAATATGTCAATCAATCTAGAATAAAGTTATTACAAACAGATCAAATCAAATAAGCCCAAAATATATATTTGATTTGGTGAAGAGCAAGTTGTTTTGGAGGAAAAAACAAGAGCAAATAGCACTGATGAGAAGATGTAGTGTGTAATGACACCTCTATGCGCATGTGCGCAAGGAGATTTATTGTCCTTGCAACACAATGCAGACACAGATTATCTCTCACTTGTAATTGCAATTAAAGACAGTGTAGAGTGAGAGAGGGGAAACGCAAACAAATGCAACGAGACAATCCCCACTGTCCTCGCCCTCACTTTATTTTGCGATGTACCTAACACCCAATGCCAGTGTCTTGTGTGCTGTCCTATGATTCAGTTTTGTCAACAAGACCTCAATGAATGAGAAGAGAGCCATTCAAAGTCTTGTTTGATGTTTTACTGCTCGATGACTTGTTTCCGGTAATTGGTCTTTCAAGCATCGAGCGGTATCGTTTGCTAGATTCAACTCTACGTTTGAGCATATTAATGAATTTCTGAAAATAGTTTTTCATTGGGGTTTTTTTTGTTACACAAAAATGCTCCTACTCACTTCTGTGAACAGTAGACCTTTCACTTGTTTATATATTTCTCTTCTCTCTTGCTACTTGGTTTTGAATTCAAACTTTTCATTTTGTGCATAAAAAGTCCTTTGTAAGACCCCAGCTGAGATGTATTTGTTGTGATGTGTTAAAAAGGGCGTTAAAGTTCAAACACCTGGGGTGATAATATAAATAGGTCCTCTGTTCATCAACATGGGATGCGCTGAAATGATCTACCCGTGTTGCTATAGCCCTAAAACAGCCAAAAAAAAATTCAAACGTTAGTTTGTTTGATGTATTTGTGAGAAAGTATGATTTAAGTTAGATGAATTTCCAAAACGGTTTATTTTATTCATTTAGGTATGAAAAGATGAAAGAGGAAAAACTTCATGTACAGTTCCCTGATGAAATTGACACTCCCATTGATATTTCAGCAAGAACTAGATTCGCAAGGTAAGACCATCACCAATATTTTACTTGTGATGCATATGATAAGATGGGATAATGCAGTTCATTTTTGTTATTTAATCAGAATTTTTGTATTATTGGTGACAAATGTCATGATAGTTGCCTGTGTCAATTTGCTGATATTATGCATGCTTGGTTTCTATTAGAGTTAGAGTCGCGTTTATGTATACAAAAGTATGTTTCGGGCGCTGAAATGACCTTTCTGTGTCGATAGAGCCCTAAAACAGCAACAAACAAACAAACAAAAGTATGTTTACTTTTTTCTATTTTGCTTGGGATGACCAAACTTGTAAGGTAAACCAACATGTGAGTGCTCAAGGCAAATTATTTTTTGTGATGAGCTCAAGAAATCACACTCTTGACATAAAGTTTCTAAAAGCTACACCTGGCCCACATACTTTGGTATGGTCACTCCTTGTTGTGCATGTTTACTTGGATGTAGAATGAATCTTCATGTAAAAAAACTCTAGTTGGCTTTTATTCTTTTCATAACAGGTATCGTGGTATGGACTCGTTTCGAACATCTGAGTGGGACCCTAATGATCTTCTGCCTTATGACTATGGTCGCATTTATCGAGTTACCAAGCATCATTATAAACGCCTGAAAAAGATCTCCATGAAGAAGATAGAGGAGGATGACGATGATGACAGCCTTGATGCTGAGGTGGGGTGCTTAGTATATTATCTATAATTGATTATCAAAGTAACAACGGGATGAAAAATAAATGTTTTTTGTTGTGAGTTACTTCAAAATGAGAATGATTAATCGTCATGTAAATTTAATAGCATAGTCCTCTTAATGTCTTTTTTGTTTGTTTTGAATAGAAATAAATATATTGCCTAGTCATGTAGTCCCTTAGCACTGAAGTTACCATCATTCAAATTAATAATTGTCACTCAACTCTTTTTGTTACCTACTCAGTCAGTGTGATTTAAAAAGTATCAAAGACAATGGTTCTGGAATGGATAACTATTAATGCTTGAAGAATACAATACTTTTTATCATATTAATTTTGTTGTTTGCGTCTCTCACTTTTTTCTTTTCTTTTGATTTTAGGTTGGGGAGTTCATAACAATACATGTCAAGGATGTGCCTAAATCCATTATGGGTAGGTGGATTATAAGATAAGATTAGTTTACATGGTTTGGGTATTTAATTAAAACTGAACGAGAAAGGAATTATGTAAGTGGTATTGGAATGTAAGGGGTCCCAGTGGCGCAGAGGTACAGTTCTTGCCTCAGAAGCGAAAGGTACATGGTTCGATTCCTGGCAGCGTCGGGTATTTTTCTCGGTGAAACTCGGTGAAACCTATATGCCACTCCCTTGATCCTATTCAGGTAGGTGGGATAAAGAACCTAGTTCGATCAGAGACGGACGATAAACTTGGAGGTCCTGTGTGCACGTTGCGCACGTTAAAGAACCCTTGGCAGTTAAAATCGATAAGAGTAGGCGGCCGCAAGGGGCTGTCCGGGTAAAATTAATTCCTACCACAAAAGGTCACAGTGGGTTGATCACCTGAAAAATGTATGTGAATAAAGTTTGAACCGTTGTCTATTATATTATGTGAGTTTTATTTGGTTTTTTTTGTATGTTGAATAGTGGCAAAAATTGTCTTACGAAAAAAGAAGGCAGATCACGTCACTCCCTTGCTTTTTTCGTAATACACTGGCTTCCAGTCAAAGAAAGGATCCAGTACAAAATTGCGTCCCTTGTTTTGAAAAGTCTTAACAGCCTGGCACCGACCTATTTAAGTGAACTTCTACATAGTAATCCTACATCTCATTTTTTAAAGTCGTCAAATGACACCTCTTCTTTATGTCCCCCAAAAACATCTTAAGTCATATGGCGACCACTCCTCCCAAGGTTTGGAACTCACTGCCAAGGCAGAGCTGAGGAAAAGACTCTTGTTTCGTATCAAAACTTTAGACGTTTTTATGATAATAATTTTTACTTGGTATTAACTGATATGATTTTATAAACGCCCTGTTTTGTTTGAAAAATGTTCTATAATATTATGGGGTCCCAGTGACTCAGAGGTATGGTTCTGGCCTTTGAAGCGAAAGGTACCAGGTTCGAATCCCAGCTGTTGTTTTTCTTCATAAAACTCGGTATACACCTATTTTGCCACTCCCTTGATCCCATGAAGGTAGGTGGGATCAAGAACCTAGTCCTATCGAAGACAGGTGATAAATCTGGAGGTCCCGTGTGCAATTTATGAACGTTAAAGAACCTTGCCAGTTGTAAATCGAGAAGAGTAGGCCGAAAAAGGCTGCTGTCCGTGCAAAATTAATTCCTACCACAAAAAAGTCACAGTGGGCTGATCACCTGCTTGGCCTAATATCTTGATCCAGAGTAAATCTGCATCATAGAACGGGCCCTACAAAGGGAACTGAATAAGATAGAAGACAGAAAATTATTATTATAATGTGTTTTATTTGTTTTTTGTCATTTATTTATTTCACAGATATTCAGAAGTCCAACTCTGTGATCACATTATTCGGACTGTTTTCAAATGAGCAAAAGATGACACTGATGAGCACCCTGATTACAAGAATGAATGGCTTTAACAGCCCAGTCAAGTCTAAGGAGTCCCTTATTTTTCAAATTGGATTCCGTCGTTTTTCTGCTAATCCAATATTCTCAGAACACTCTTTTCAAAACACTAAGTTTAAGGTAAATCATTATTCCTCATGATTAACACTTACGTTGTTATTTTCAGGCTAGACAACCCTCCTGATTGGGATTACCCTGATAATTTACGCTGATCCCCAAATCCCAAATGTGTTGTCATTTTCTCGAATTCTTGCGTGTGTGTGTGTAAAAGATAATGTTCTCACTCTCTCACGCAAATTTTGGACAAACCAACTTTACCGATGCGCAACTTTTACAATTCTCACAGTGGGTTGATCACCTGCTTGGCTTAATACCTTGATCCAGAGAAATCCAGCCTCATGATGCTGGCCCTACACTGTAATGGTAAAAGGGAACTGGATAAGAAAGAAAGAAAGAAAGAACTTTTACAATTCGACTGAATGGCAGTTCCCGCAGTTACTAGTATTGATTATTTAAAATAGGAAAGTAGGAGAGGAACTCTTTTGAAGTCTGTGGTAACAATACTGACATGGACAGCACATCTCATATTTGATATCTTCAGCAGAATTGAGGCTTAATACAAGCAGCTTATTTTCTTTCTTTTTTTTTCTCTTTCTCATTTTTACTCAACCTGTCTTACTTAAATTCTCCAGCATCAATGATCATATTTTTGTCTCTCTGCTTGTTTTATAATTGAAGCCAAGTTTTTTTTATTGATACTTATATTATATTTGATTTCTTTCTATTTCCCATTTTTTAAGTTGACATATCTTGTTTCTATTTTCAGATGGAACGATTTCTTCCATCTTCTGGATTCATTGGGGCCTCATTTTATGCCCCTATCATGTTTGCCCCAGCTCCTGTTCTCGTATTCAGAGAAAATGTCATGGGTAAGGATATACAAGCAAAAATAAAATCAGCATTAACCCTCCTCTCCTTTGTGACCGACCTTGATGCGGTGGAGAGGCTTGAGTAGTCTAATGACTTTGAGGGCTATACCAAACAGGTAC
>JARBEQ010208170.1:2293-12437 GCA_030265355.1 Tritonia tetraquetra
CTCAAGCTTCTCTCTCACACATACACACAATTATCCTCAAGCTTCTCTCTCACACATACACACAATTATCCTCAAGCTTCTCTCTCACACATACACACAATTATCCTCAAGCAGAAAGGAACAGAAACATGACATTCAAGTTTTTTTCATATTTAAAGATTTACCATTTATTGGGAAAAATTGCAATAACATATGGTATGTAAACATTGAAAATCAAAACATTTGATTTAAGAGCATGCAATTGAAAAACAGCCTCGGTTTTGGTAATGAAATTACAATCTAGCCATATCCTCATAATATGTACAAAAACAAAACAACAAAATTGTTTTTAACTCTTTTCTAAAAATTTTAGGATGAAAAATGCACAGATCTTAATTTAATTATTAAGACGATTTATAGAAAAAAGTGGTAATGTCATCTTAGCAGTGAACCCGAATCTGCTCTATAACTTTACCACATGGAAAAAGACAAGATGTATGCACCCACCGAGTTCCGAGCTATCCTAGCCATTATAAAAATAGAAACCAATCTCAATTCTTACCCTATTTTACTATTTCCACATCAGCGTTGGGATCAACAGTATGTCCCATCGTGAAAGTGAAATGACACTTCACGCTACGGCATGCAAATTACAAATTAAAAAGATTATTCCAAGCAGACGGTGGGGTAACTCTGGATGAAAGTGTTCCACCCCCAAAAAAAATCTTTGGCAATACAATCAAAAATACTACATTATTTTATTATAAATAGACGCAAAAGAACTGCAGACAGGTAAGTAATCGGACCAAAGGGAGCAGAATATTTTGTTGGCACCATGAAAGAGATGTATAGTTCAAGTAATAGTATCATCTTTGAGGTCAGCAAACTACTATGGACAGGTCACTATGTCAGTGAAAACTGTTTTCCAACTCTGATTAGGATGAGGTCCCTCAATCCATATGGACAGACATAATACTGGCATGAATTGAAACATAATCATCAACACAAATTTCAAATTTAGTTTAGCAGATATATATATATATATACACACACATATATATATATTGATAGAGGAGAGAAGATGACCAACTAACTTCTTTATTTTACCCAACTGATTCAAATCGCTTTATGTACAGAGTAGAGTAAAGGATAATTTTAATTTTTCCCCCCTAATGCTGGCGAATGCGACCGGAGATTTCCCAACCTAATCACCCAAATGTGGGCAAATATGAGTGTTTGTACACTGTAGTCTTAAGCAGTCTGTACGACTGAGTTACTTTCATTTTCAACGTACATGACTATCGTTTCTTCATGGGAAGATTTACACTATGCTCTACTTTTTATTTATAAAAATTGAACAGGAACAAATTACCGCAACGAATTTTAAAAGTTTGTTCATATTCGTTACGATGATCTAGCGATGTGTGACAGCTAATTTTATCAAATTGTTCTATCTAGAGGTGACATTTCTATTAATACCGATACTAAACAGAATAAAAACTCTGTAGAGAGTGATATTCAAGTTGATTTCAAACCATTGTACAAAGTTTTCGATGGTTTGATGCACGCCAGTGGCGAAAATAAAATGATGATATTGCCGGTGCCAAAAGCAGTAATGTCATCTGGCCCACAATTGATCAATATCATACATTGTATAAAATGTAATTATTCTGCAATTTTTAGTGGTGATTACAACTGTGTTATGTAGACACAGTATCTTTAATAAGGAAATATATTCCACGATATGATTATGAGAAAAATGAACGCAGTGAAAATGATCATCACACATATATATAATATTTCAATGGTGACATAAGAAGATACTAATAATAAAATAGAAATCTTACATAAGCGACGTGTTTGGTCATTGTCAGTGGGGTGAAGAGAGTATATTTCCAGTTATCAAACATTCAAATTGTGTTTAAAAGAACAAATTTAAGATGACAACCGTATAGTTTTCCTATGAAATCTTCATAATAAAAGTAGAATATTTGCTAGAAATTAGAAACAAAAGTGAAAGAGAAATAAAAACTGGTAGAGATTGAATAAATAGCTAGATATCATTTGGGAGAAAATTTTTTCCCAGACACATAAAACAACAATTTATGGTTGAAGAATTATGGAAACAGCACTACTAACACTCAAATGACTCTTTTTTTCAAGCCCTCTTCAGAGCTTTTGTATCAATGTAGAGTAGAAATAAATAATAGTCATATAGAACCATCACAATAAACATTTAAGCATACACACAGTTATTGATAAAGATGTAAATATACTATATATTTTAACCTTTTGCCACTCGCAACATTTCCCAATTTGCAGTTTTTTTGGGCCTCACCAAAAGGGCCATAACTCCGTAGAAGTTATGAAAGTTCCTAAAAATTAGAATAAAATAATGAAACATGATAGGTGAATGAAACAGCAATGAGAAGAAAGAGAAATGAGTAAGCCACTCACATGACTTTTTTCCAGTTTTATCATATATTATTCCCCCTTTGTCATCATAGAACTGGTCTAGTCGGAGACGATCGTAAATGTAAACAGCTTTGGCTAGCTGTAACTTTGTGACTGTTTGCAACCGCCATGTGAAACAAAGTGAGAGGCACTTTTAGTACTTTAAGCATGAGGAATCATCATGAAAGCAAGACCAGTTTTCAATCAAGTCTAATTTCACTTTAAATCTGCGCACGAGAATAAAATTTACGTCATTACGAAGGGAAATCACTCTGGAATAGGACTGAACTGGAAAAGGGGCTTTTTCCAGTGATTTAGATATATTGTAGGACTCGACGGTAGATGCTGGCGATTATGGGTGGTATGAGTGTGAATCAGTAGCGGGCGATGTGAGTGGCAAAGGATTAAAGTTTATCTTACAACTGAGAGCTCAAAAAAAAGTTCTTGACAAAACAGAAATAAACTTTTAAATCCATGACTGTTCTACTGTATTGTAAGTTTTCTGATTTCTCTTTTAAAAATCTGTTGTAATTACCGGTATTGGGGAAAAAAAAGAAGGGAAATATTTTGATTGATGGCAAGTTTGTTTTCAATGAAATGGAAAAGTTGGTCAGTCAGCATCCTCAAATAGCGGTGGCAAGAGATTGGTGAATGGGGGGAGGGAAGCAACGGACATGTTCTGTGGGCATGTTCTCATTGTCACCATTGCGTAGGTACTTGTTGAGAACGGAGAAAATCTGATTATTCAAGATCTGGAACTTGCGAATTCGATCCACCATCTTTTTCAGTTGCTGAAATAAAATGGCAGAAAATAATAATATAATTAAAAGTTTGCGATTTTACTGTTGTAACTATAATTATAATAAACAACAGAAATAACCTCATCTTCTTCTCCGCTCATCAGCTCAGTTCATTCTCCTGACCGGAATGGTCGTAGAGGAGACATGAGAGATAATTGACTGGCCCGTCTGCACCACTCAAACCTATCTTCTGTTTTCCTAAGTAGGGTTGGACTGTCCAGGCGTGTCCAGTCCTTGATATTGTCCATCCAGCATTTGGGTGGTCTTCCTCTTTTCCTGCCCCCTTCCAGCGTAGAACCGCTTTGGGCAGATTGTTGTGGCATGACACGTGTGTAAACCATGACAGCTTCCCTCAAAGGGTTGTTATGATCATACTCATTTTTCTCCTTTCTATTTCTATTGAAGCATGAAGTGATTTCTTTTTCCTCATAAACCAAATGGCAAAGAGAATGAATAGAAAGAGAGCCTAGTTGGCAATCTTTGATAAAAACACACGCTCTTGCAAAGCATGATGGCAAATAATTCACGCATCCCCAATATTTACACACCGAGTGTGCCATTTGAAGATTTTTTAGTGAATTCTCCTGACTAAAACAACAGGGCTGGGCCTCGTGGCATAGCAGTAATGCTTTCGTATCACGATCACAAGGTACTGGGTTCAAATCCTGTATTCAGACGTATTCCATTCTTCTCAATTGACTCCTCTGGATTCCTCAAATGTAAAGATCTAGTATAGGACAGGAAATTTTCAAGGTAACTTTAGAAATGGAAGAAATCGTTTGTACTTACAATGCCTTTGACATTCTCGTCCCTCATGTCGACTCGGTTGACTTTCAGCAGGTGATAGCTAAAATCCAGCGCTTCAAAGCGTCTTTGCTGTCCCAACAATGTGATGAGTGTACACCCAGCCCAATTCAGTCCTTCACCAAACATTTCCCTTGAAAAAAAATATTGAGTTAACTAAAATATACATTACTGGCAATAACAAAAAAGTGAAAGGAATATCAAAAGACTAGTAGTAGTAGTGTATGGCTACACCTCCATGTCGTGTTGGTCGATCCAGACAAGAATTATCCCTTTCCTTCGGAGAGTAGAGGACAGAGAAGATTGGAAAGTCATGATCGCAGATGTCTGCACCAGACCTGGCACCGAATGATAATTTCATTACCATTCTTCTTTCCAGTTCCCTGTTACCATTACAGTGTAGGGCCTGCTCTGTGAGGCAGATTTACTTTGGATCAAGATATTAGACTCTTTTGTGGTAGGAATTAATTTTGGCCAACTCTTCACGATTTCCAACTGCTAAGTGTTCTTTAACATGCACAACTTGTACATGAGACCTCCGAATTTATCATCCGTCTCCGACAAGGTTCTTGATCTCACCTACCTTCATAGGATCAGGGGAGTTTTATTAAGAAAAACAACAACGGGGATTCAAACCTGGTGGTATCTTTTGCTTCAAAGGCCACAACCATACCTCTGAACTACTGGTCATTACCAGAAGAGAATAAATAACGAAAAAATATATCAATGATCTTTCTAGACAATAATTTTTTTGGGACAATTTACATCCCATGCTTAGAACAAAAAACAAACTTACTCTATGGTGAACTCATGTTCCCCAATGGGAATGCAGTAAACAAACTGAACAGCTGACCAGAGACGATGGAATTCATTGCACTTGTCGACATTCATCACCCCATTGGCAGGGGGTTCTCCGTGCCACAGAGGGGGGTTCAAAAAGGACTGAATCCGCTTGAGGACGATTTCAAATATGGACAGGCCACAGCAGAGTCTCTCCCGGGTCAAAAGGTCACCGTCACCCGCTATAATGGATTGCTGCAGAAAAGAAAAACAAAATGTACTCAAATAAAAACAATTAAACTCAAATCAAGACTTTTGTAAAATCTATTATATCTTTAAACATAGCCAATTGTGATTTTATTATTGTACTGAGACAAAACATACAAAAGTGTGATATGAAACAAAATAAAACATGTATAAGTTTGTTTAACCCATTCTTGGCGAGGATCGGTTTTAACCAAACATAAATTCTGATAGGTTAAACAATCAGCCAATCATATTAGGAATTTCCCTGGATTTAAAATTCAAACCTCTTTGAGTCTTTGATTAATAGAAATTCTAAATCTGTTAATGTTGGTTTATGAACATTAACTTTTAGATGTTGAAGGTTCCTAGAGCCTGGTAGCATGTAAAGGGTTAATTTTGGGAAACTCATAATCACAAAGTTCTTCCTCCTTGCTTTATCACCTCCTGTTTTCCATTTCAGTGTCCGGAGAAAGTTTTCCTTACATGTAAAAATGATCATATAATTGCCATCTCTCACTCCCGTCTATTTTATCAAGAATTTTCAACTTTCTGTTGTTTAAAGTGTACTAATTTTTACTATATCTAATAAATTAAAATTTCATCAAGAATTTTTTTTTATAGCAACACAATTGGTTGAATAATAAATGAGGTGTTTGATAAAAGAGCACTCTACTATAATTTTAAACAGTATTTCCTCAAACTGATGTACAATATTACACTTGACTTGCCCAGAGTGGCAGAACCTCCCATGTTTTTTTAGGAGGTACCCACAAGGGCTACAGTTATTTGTTTATTGGCCTATCTTTGATTAATACTGCTCAGTGCATTGCTCATGATGTCAATAAAGAGTTTATGACACAATGGGCTGATCACCTGCTTATCTGAAATTTTTTGATCCAGATGATTTCCAACCCTGTGTTCAGCCATGCTTGGTGGTCGGGGTGCCTGGATTTATACCGGGTATCTTGTGTGCTTTTCATGACTGACAACGGGGTTGGCCCCAACACTGCTCTGCAGTATTAATGGGGTTCGATCAAACAAAACAAAATCTTGACAGTTTTCCTCTCACAAATTTTGAATCATCAGAATAGAGAATTCACAAAGGTAACAGAGAATATATATTTGTGTTGGCTGGGAAAATGGCCTCACCGTTTTGTTCCCTAACTTTTTAATGACTGAAACAACTTGTAGTGCTGCATATTTCTTCTCAAGCTGTTTCATCATTTGTTTAGATTCTGCCTCACGGTCTCTACCCTCTGAAAAATCAAAATTTAAAAAAGTAAGAAATAAGATTTTTCTTTGTTTCAATTCTTGAATATATAGAGATTTTCAAAGGCAATACAGTATGATTACATGCATTTTAACCAAAAAAATCTGATACACAATTAAATGAATTTAACAAACAAAATCACATTCACCATCATGGTTTCAAAGTTGTAAGTTTTAGGGCATCTGTCCACAACCTATGCAAGTGTATGCACTCGTCGTGAATAACTACTACTCTCCAACTAGGCTTCAGTTCGCTGCGATCTGGGTGTAATGGACATTCAATGCAAAGACAAGGAAAGCGTGTGCTTGCCAAAGCCTTTTCATCACTGTTAGGACATTTCAAAGTAGCCACTTTCACTCTCTTTGCAAATGGTTTTATATCATGTAAAGAGAATTTTTTTTTTAAACTCCACATACCTTTGGCAGGGATAAACGGTTTGGGAATCATGTTTTGGAATGGTGCGGCATGTTTCAGATCATAAACCTCCTCCTGAGTCTGGAAATAAAATGTCATATTGTTAAAAACCTTCCCTTCGCATTAACATTTTAAAAACATGACAAAAAACACTCATTATTGTAGAGAAGTCATTATAACATTACACTAAGTCTTGTTCTCTTTTTTTGCCTGTTTTATTTTTGTTTTTGGTCACAAAAGAATTGTTCTTCTGAAATATGACGAAGGATAGCTACATTATGTTTTCGTGTATCATTCACTGCGCATTTTACTGTGAGACAGTGTTGCGCCCAGCTCCATGTCCAGCATTGCGGGACAAGATACTGGAAACACTCTGTATCAAGTACATAAGGCACACAGGTGATCAGCCCACTGTACCTTGAAAAGCATAATAATTGTCATATTTTTAAGTGTTGCTTAAGTTTTGGCCAAAATCATATTTACTTTTGCCCTAGTGGTAAACCCTGTAGCTATAAAAAATAATTAGTAGATATTGCCATTTTGCCATAAGAAAAATGAGAAGATTTTACTTCACAAGGCAAGAATGGTAATAAGTGGACAAAACATTTGCACTCACCAAAGCTTGTTCCACAAGAAGACAGAAGAGTACAGCATTTCCTATTTCCCTGAAGCTCTGGTAGACTTCTGTCCTCAAATCTGGGTATTGGATCAGGTCAGCCATCTGAGCTTGGTAGTAACCCAACACGCCTGGTAGATTATACAGCATAGCATTGCATCAATCGAACATTTTTGCTCGTAATCTCATCATAGTGTTGAAAAATCTACCTATGAAAACATACACTCTCTTATGAACAAGAGTACTGTGGGTCACACAGACTTCCTTTAAGAATGAGCAAAACCATGCATTTACTAACTTCCTTTTGTATCGATTTGATGATGTAAACATGCCATAGTCATTAGTTCAAGCACTTTTATTTCTTTTAAGGTCAAACTAAGCCCTGGCGCGCACTTGTGAAGTTTCGCCTCATGTTTGTCAGCATTTATGCTTATGAAGCCAATTTCACTCGCCATGCTTTCAGTCAGTTTACCAATCAAAGCTGTTAAACTGAAAGCGCAGCAATCAACATGGACTCATTAGCATAACCACAGACAGGCAAGAGGCGAATCTTAACTAGTGCACACCTGAGCACACAGACAAACTAACATTGTTTGTTTGTTTGTAAGCCTGGGCGTGCACTAACATTGCAAGGAAAGCAAAGCTGTATTGGATTATTCAATTCAAATATTTTCATTCTCTCAACCACAAAAAAGATAACTTTCATTTTCTTACTTAGTATTGTACCATTGGTCGGATGTCCGCTGCTATTTTCTATTATTGTCACTTATCCCCTCAGTGATTATGAACAATCTGAGACAGTAACTATCTCAATATTTTCAAGTTTTAATAACTTAACAGGGAGGGAAAGAGTTTCCAGCATTTTGTCAGTCATGAAAGATAGACAAGAGTGGAGGGTCATGGCCGCCTATTCCAGCTGGAATGAAACCTGTGTGACCGAACTAAACAATAACAAGTAAAAAGCTTACCAGGAGAGCCATAATCAAATCTGAGTAATTTACACTGTCCCGGCATCACCTTCATCAAAGTGGAGACATACTCAGCAGTCGTGCCTGTTAACTGTAAAAGGGAGTAAAACACAATTTCATTAACATTTGGGTTGCAAGGCCCGGGACAAAAAAAAACAAAAACATTTGGGTTGTAACCTAGTCAAGCATAAGACAGGCTTATCAAACTATGCAACGTATGCAACGTTAATAAGACAAATTGATGATAAAAAAACAGGAATTAAAAATTTATTAACACAAGATATTCATAAACACACTTCTCATGGCACAAAACATTTTCTAAAAAAAAAAAATGATCAACTTACAAAGCTTTCAACTGTTTTCAGCAGTTCCTCTATGACAACCGCAATACCTTGATAACCCAGTAGTCGGCAAATGGCTCTAAAGTGTGGAGCACCGATGAATCCTGAATACAAACTGTAAATGGTACTGAAGGACTGATTTAAACGCTGCGGACAGAAAAATCATAATTGGATTTATAAATATATAACAATTGAGAATAGTTGTAATAGAAGATTTGAGCAGATATTTTTAAAAGTAGAAGTCGTAAATAAGCTAGTAGGCTTCAAAACATTCACAATCTGAAGTAGGAATCCACACAGCATGAAAACGATTTTTGGATATCAGTGAATATCAAATTAAGCAAGCTAAATTTTATAGCAATAGTAGTAGTGATATCTCTTGTGGCATAAAAGACTTAGTGTATGCTATTATATAGGTTTTTATGATAATTATTATAAAGGCATCCCCATTAGTACGTCACCAGTTATCCCTTGGACACTAAAAAAAATTTATTTCTCTTACTTTTGTTCCCCAAACATAATACGCAGATGGATTTGGAGGTTTTTCTCTTTTTGTCTCACTTCCGAATGGCAGCTTTGTTTTAACAAATCTGAAACAGAAACAAATTTTTAAATGTCGGTCAGTAATGAATAACAATGACAAATGAACGTGAACATATTGACAGTCCAAATATAGCATTCCAGGATTTCATTGCTTTTGATATGAATACCATGACGGCCAGAAGACAAGTGAACCTTAAAATATAAGAATTCATTAAGCACAATTCACCTCATGTGGCAAAATCTGTTCAGTTTTCTTATAGCTGAGGAGTTTACCACCAAGGCAACAGTAAGTATTGTTATAATGGCCAAAACTTGGGCAACACCAAAAAATGTGACACTCATTGTGCCATTCAATATTCAAGATTCGGGGCGCAGTGGGCTGATCACCCGCTTGCCTTATCTACCTGATCCAGAGCGCTCCCAGTTCTGCATTCAACAATGCTGAATATGGAGCTAGCCGCTACACTCCTTAGGGGTCTAATGCGGTTGGAAAACAAAACAAAAACATTAAGCACAAACCATTTAAAACATCCAATTGTGGTGGTAATGCATTTGTTTTGTGCACAGAAGGTCCTGGGTTCAAATAATATTTTCTCTATCTGACTCAGTAGCATTATCCCTTAATATATTCTATGAACCAGTGGGTTGATCACCTGCTTGGCTTAATATCTTGATCTAGAGAAATCCAGCCTCATTGTGCTGGCCCTACACTGTAATGGTAAAAGGGAATTGGACAAGAAAGAAGAAAGATATTCTATGAATAGTCGTAACTATAATGGTGTTCGAATACCTTGTGGCTGTCAAGGATTGTTTGTTTGTTGCTGTTTTAGAGCTCTATCGCCATACAGCTTTAAACAAATCAAGGTTTAGGAAGAGGCGCCTGCAACACTCATGGGTCACAAGCGCTTGAGAAAAAGTAAGACAAGGGG
>JARBEQ010208281.1:0-12436 GCA_030265355.1 Tritonia tetraquetra
GTAGGTGGTCAAAATTAATGATGAATGTCTTGATTACACGGGGAAATGAATGATCTTTCTTTACATCCCTGCAAACCTAATAATTTCCATCTTATCCCCGTCTTTCACATGCTCTAAAGTGTTCACCAACGAAATACTCATATTTCCCGGTGAGGTTTCGGGAGTTTGCAAATATGCAAATAAAGGGCAGTCTTTCCTCTCTTCAGTAGTGAAGACCGTTTGTTGATTGGTTGAATAACGACAAAGCACTCAAAAGTTAAAAGAGGGACGTTGAATCGACGACCTCCGATAATTTCGCTTAGTGGCCCAAAGAGTGACGACTTTCCACCTCGCGAAGCGGCCACTTTGTGGTACCTACTCATAACTACACAGTTACACGGTGGGGGCTACATGTTAACAGTATAAAGGTAAGTTGAGTATCTGCTTTATCTAATTACATCATGGCAAAAAGCAGGCAGTAAGCAAAAATAGCAGTTTAGCAGAAGTCGGTATAATGAGCGATTTACTGTAATAGAATAAAAGACAAGCAGATGATTAGATAGCCAAATTTCATATTAATCCCTCATCAGCACCATGAGTAAAATCATAAGAAGCTGCTGAAATATCTACAGTTGATATTGAGAATGGGTTTTACTATCTATGGATAAAACTAAAGGATTTTGTCACTTACTGCAAGTACAGTAAAGGAAGGGTAAGAATTTTTTAAAGATCTAAAATTCCCCCCAAAAATATCTCACCTCATCAAACAGGATGATAGATGCTGATGTAATATTTAGAGAGGTTGAAACATCATTTGTAGCACTCAGTTTTTCCTGTTCCTTTATTTCAGAATCTGAAAAAAAAAAGAAGACAATTCAAAAAATAAAATTGTGCAAAATCCATAGTTTGCTAAGGTTAAAAAACAAAAGACAAAAAGTGTATTATAAAGTTGTTAGTTTGATGCCCTTGGCAACACACTGTAGGCCATATCAAAGGCAGGCCCTCCGATTTATAGTCCATCTCCGATAGGACTTCATTGCACAGGAATCATCAGGGTCAAAGCCATAAAACTCAAAGTTCAAAGGAAAAAATCCTAACGTCGACCTTCTGCTCATGAAGCGAATGGGTTACTGCTAGGCCAGGAAGCCTCCAACTGTATTATAAAACATATTTTTGGGTTGCAAATGTTTTGTTTTCTTATCTGTTAGTTTTATGCCTTTAACAGCTTATATCTTCTTCTTAACCCAGTTTTGGTGGCGTGAAGCCGACAAGTGACAATTGTCACTTTCTGGATAGGACGCTGGTCTACCGCAGATACTTTCACAAAACTCATTTAAGAATTGATACCCATTTCTACATATGGGTCTGGTGAGGCAAACGGAGTAAACTTTCTTAATCATGGAAAAAACGAAGTACGTGAAGCCAGACCACGACCCTTGCCATGGAAGTCTGTTGTCTATATCTTGAGAAGAGCAAAGTAATGGTCACTTTCTGACATTGTTTGTAAATAAAATTATTTCACAGTACCGCTGAAGATAATTGTTAGAAAGCCGTTTAAATATAATCATCTCACGTATAAATCTATCATCATATATTCTTTATTTTTCCTCATTAAAAATATTTTAGCATAATAACTAGGTAAAAACTAACCAAACTGGGGAATTGGGAAAGGATAAAAGCTAGAAGTTTATCTAGACTAGACTGTCCTCAAATCAGACGACCAGTTTAAAACCTGGATTGACGAATTCAATTTGGAGATGTAGCCATACGCTACTACTAAAGGTCATATCAAAGCCGTGACCTCCACAGGAATCCACAGGGTCAGAGATATAAACCCTTTGGAGAAAGGACAAAGGAAACAATCCCCATGCTGCCAGGACTGGGATCCAGACCTTCTGTGCCCAAGGCGATTGTGGTTACCGTTACGGTACGAAGCCCCAAAACATGATTTGGACCAGTGAATGCAATTTGCTGTTGAAGGAAACATTACTTGCACTTTCTATCATTAGGATACAAAATTCAATGACCTACCTCCCTGTTTCTTTTTTCTTCCTCTTTTCTTCGCAGATTTGGGCGAGTTATTCTCCTCTGGTTTCTTCTTTGTTTCTTTTTTTGTTACTTCGGCTTTCACTGAATTTAATTTTTTGAAAAACCCACTGAATGCCTTACACACAGGAGGCTTTTCAACAGGTTTTGGTGTCATCTGCTGTTTCTTGTCTTTAGGTGTACCTTATAAATCAGAATAAAATTATTTATTTAACAATTTCAAAGGAAAATGTGTCTATATTCCATCTGTAGTAAGAAAGAGAACTAAAAATAACAAAACACACTAAATGGAACGAAGACAATGTTGACCACTGTATCTGATATTACTATGATACCTGAATTAGTCAACTTACACCACACCACAGGGGTCCCAGTGGCGCAGAGGTACGGTTCTCGCCTCTGAAGCGAAAGGTACCAGGTTCGATTCCCAGCAGCGACACTGTCAGGTATTTTTCTCCTTGAAACTCTGTGAAAACCTATATGCCACTCCCCTGATCCTATTAAGGTAGGTGGGATAACAAAACCTAGTCCTATCGAGGCCGTGTGTCGGAGACAGCCGATAAACTTGGAGGTCCCGTGTGCATGTTAAAAAATCCTTGGTAGTTGAAAATCGATAAGAGTAGGCCGCAAGGGCTGTCCGGGCAAAATGAATTCCTACCACAAAGGTCCCAGTGGGTTGATCACCTGCTTGGCTTGATATCTTGATCCACAGAAATCCAGCCTCATAGTGCTGGCCCTACACGGTAATGGTAAAAGGGAACTGGATAGGAAAGAAAGAAGAATTACCAGGGGGTGGTGTTCCAAACATTGATCCAGGGGTTGAACTCTGAACCACACGATGTGACTGTGTGGCCTCTTCCAGCTGAGATTGAAGTTGTTTGCCACTTCGGAGAGATGTAGGGTTTACCTCAAAAACCTGTAGAAGATAAATATATAGAATACATTTTGAAAAAAGGGACAAGTCTTAAAAACTCATGGGGTCGATGCCCAACCCAGCATAATAAAAAACATCAGCACTTGAAAATTTAGCAATCAAAATATAAACTGTCTAATTAAATCATCACAATATAAAACTAATTAAATTTGTGATACAAGTAGGAAGTGAGGAGGCGAGGAGGTTAGGACAATGGACTTCCATGGTGAGGGTTGTAGTTGTAGGTTCGAGTCCCACTTGGAAAAGACACTTCACTTACTGGATCCAGGTGTAGAAATGGGTGCCAATTCTCATCTGAGAGATGGGGAAAGTGATCTGCGCTAAACAACGGTCCTGTCAAGATTTTGACAAATTATCATTGTTCACAGGCTACTGAAACCGGGTTGTGCCTCTGTCTTACGTCCTCAAAGGCTCACAACAAGTAATGAAAACAAGACTATTTTTCTCCATGAAACTCATTGAAAACCTTTATGCCACTCCCCTGATCCTATTAAGGTAGGTAGGATCAAAGAACCTGGTCCTATTGGAGACGGATGATAAACTCGGAGGTCTTGTGTGTGCACGTTGCGCATGTTAAAGAACCCTTGACAGTTAAAAATCGAAAGGAGTAGGCCGCAAGGCCGCTGTCCAGCCAAAATTGATTCCTACCACAAAGGTCACAGTGGGTTGATCACCTGTTTGGCTTAATATTATGATCCACCTAAATCCAGCCTCATAGTAAAAGGGAACTGGATATGAAAGAAAGAAAGCAAATAAGACATCACAAAGTTAATAAAATAAAAATATCAAGAGCCAATAAAAGTCAACACACCTTGAAGCCTAACTCTTGTGCTAGGCAATAAATTGTGGACGTCTTCCCCACGCCGTGTGGACCTGTGATCAGCATGGTGTTACACAGACGCGTATCATCTTCAGCTGAAGAATCAGTAAAGTCACTGTCATCAGACCATTCTTCAGCTGAGGGGAAAGAACGTATCATTGAAAAATAGCATGATCAAAGTGAATTCTAATTCTAATTTAATTAAAAATGAAACTAGCAGGAATATGATTAATAACAATAACAACCTTTACCAACTATTTACAAAAACCCTGACTGAAAGTGGTATCTAAAAAGCATAAGCAAAGGTAAAGGATATAAGGTGATGTCCTTCTATTTTTATCATTAAAAAATACTGTAAAACATTTCATTCTACTTCCACGACATCAAAGTGGAAATATATCTGGCATAAATCGGGTTTCCCTCATTGACTTACTGGATACTCTAATTGCTACACTCAAATACTTTTACTGCATCCCTTTTCTTTCTTTGATCAAACCCCATTAATACCGCAGAGCAGTGTTGGGGCCAACCCCATGTTAAGCCATAAAGGCACACAAGATACCGGATATAAATCCAGGCACCCTGAGCACCAAGCATGGCTGAACACAGGGTTGGAAATCCTCTGGATCAAATAATTTCAGACAAGCAGGTGATCAGCCCAGTGTCCTAAACTCTTCATTGACACAATGAGCAATACACTGTGCAGTATAAATCATAATCAAGGTCAATAAACAAATCAATGTAGCCCTTGTTGTCTATGTAATAAGTGGGAGAATTTTACGTTGTGCGGTACTGCACCCCCTGTGGTTTCAAATATCTGTCCCATGTTAAAATGCGACATCAATGGTAAAAGTATCATAATCCTAAAGTGTAGGTATCTTTCAGGTATCAAATCCTAGTTTCAACTTCGTTTTCAAGCGTTTGGGTGAAGGGTTGATGATTTTTTAACCCTTTAATGGCTATAAGGTTTAGCAAGTGATACACAAGTCAGTTTTCATACAATGCATACATTTTTTCTGTTTGCTTTTTTACTACAGTATGAATACGGAATTGGTAAACATTTCTATGTGAACATAAGATGAATTATTGACCTTTCCACATCATGAACTGTGAATAATCTGGGTCATCCAAAATGGTAAATAATCCTACACAGGCCTGTAAGTGGCCTGCCACAAAAATGTCGGAAACTTTGCGACTGATTTTCGATGGAAGTGACAAATATGAAGACCACAAACTCATACAAAAATTCAATTGAAACAACGCCATTCTACTACGGCATTGTTACTATGTTTCTTAACAAAGTAAAAAAATTTATGCCAGTGTCAAATGAATTGCAACATTATCCCCGTCCCCTGATGGCACGAATTGGTGAAAATAAGACCATTGTTTGAAAATGTACACTCCTACCTACATATTTAAAACTAAACATAGCTGTTAGTGTTAGTGATATAATACAAATTGTACACAAACCTTTTTTCCTTGAGGATTTGTGAGATTTAGTTCCTTTCAAAGCCTTCTTTGCTTCCCTTTGCATTTCGGTATGCCACTCCTCTAGCCAACCCCTCAGCTGTTTGATGACCTTACCATTGCCTAGTATGAACTCGGACGCCTTAGGGTGTTCATCAGTCCACAAATGGCCTGGAGAAACAGATCATGAAAATAAAAAAACAAGAGTTTTTATTATCATTCATGCAACTACATTTTTTCCGTAACCATTAAAAATCAACCAGCATCATGGTCTAAACTTTTTAACCATCAATAATAATAATAAAATATAACCCAGTCATGTGGATTTCAGACTGAGATTTTGATTCTTTGTCTCATAATAAACAGTAGAATAAATAGACTACAATTGAAACTCAATTACAATTCGATTTCACCGAGATGCCACCGCTGGAAACTGGACCCGAGTCATCAAGAGCAATCACTTCCTTTTGAGAGGTAGACTTTGGAATACGTTCTGGAAGTAAAGATATCATTAAAAAAATAAAAGTAAACTTTATCCTTCATTCTTTTCGGGAAATTGGGCATTTTACAATGGTGGACATAATATAATCAATCATAAACTTAAACACACACATAACATTACAATACAAAATTTCTCTCATTCATCCCCCACCATTGATGGGTCCCTGAAGTTCAGCGCCCAGTGAGCTAGGAAGAAGTGTCTTGCCCAAGGGCACCGCGCCTGGTTGTCACCCATCCACACACTGATCATGTTGCTTGACTACGCTGACCGGTTCAGCGTGCTATCCGTTCAACAACTGCCCCACAAATTCACAAAGATTCCCATCAGAATGAGACTCGAGCCTATTATCAAAATATTTTCACCAAGACTTTTTCTTCCTATTTTTATCTTTGCTGTTGAGATCCTTTTTTTAAAGATGGAAAGGCTGATTTATACACACACCAGCCCAAACTTCCCAGGAGAGGCCTTTACCCCATGCCCTAATAGTGAATCTATTTTTCCCTGGTGTACTACTAATACTGATATCATTACAGTCGCATTGAACAAAATTATCCTGAGATTCAAAGTATTTGACGCAAAAAACTCACTTCTCAAATTGCCCTTAGATTTGGATACGACGCAGGGTAGAGAGTCATCAATAACAATCACATTCACATCCTCTTGTTCTGATGTTCGAGACCCTCCTGGAAAAAATAAATAAAAATGTTGACAATTTTCAGTGTTCCAAGTTAAAAATGATAAAGTACATACAAATATAAGAACTTCTGATCGACTTGTACGATAAAAATCTAAAATTTATTATCAAAGCTGGAAAATAAGTTATAATTTTCATTCAAATAATATTTGCAGTGTATTAATATTAAATATTAGAATTTACAATATCCTATAAAATCTTTGTAAAGAAGTAGATAAAGAGTTAATAATTTCTATACTATAACCTGATGTCTAATAACTTCCTTTTTCTGAGAAGGAAAGGCTGATTTACACACACATCGGCCCAAACTTCCCAGGAGAGGCCTTTACCCCATGCCCTAATAGTGAACCTATTTTTCCCAGGTGTACTACTAATACTTATAAAATTATCCTGATTCAAGTATTTGACGCAAAAAACTCACTTTTCGAATTGCCCTTAGATTTGGATACGACGCAGGGTAAGGAGTCATCAATAACAATCACATCTTCTTGTTCTGATGTTCGAGACCCTCCTGGAAAAAAAGAATCAAAATGTTGACAATTTTCAGTGTTCCAAGTTAAAAACGATGAGTGCATACAAATATAGGTAACTTCTGATTCTAATTTTCATAAAAATAATATTTGCAGTGTATTAAATATTAGAATTTACAATATCCTATAAAATCTTTGTAAAGAAGTAGATAAAGAGTTAATACTATTCTATAACCTGATGCATAATAACTTCCTTTTTCTAAGACCATTATGATTAATTACTCACGTCATCCAAAGTTACGATCAAATTCAGATTAAAACTAAAACCTTTACATGGAATAAAGAAGCTTAGAGTACGTACCAATAGTTTGGGATGCATTCTTTGGTGTCAAAAATGTATTCAGAGCTTCCCTAAATGGAAATGTCTGGTCTCTTTTTTCAAGTTCTCTCATCAGCAAATCTACTTGTTTCTGGTCCAACTCAGGGTGACTAGAAAAGTTCTGAAAATCAAGCAATTCAATGAGAGTAAGACACTTTGACTTTGTCTGTGATTGATATAAAAGTAAAAGTAACATTGGCAGTGAAATATTTTTTCAACATAAACATTGGTTGTCATGAAATCATGAAAAATAAGATAATTTGAATTTGTTCCCCACAAGCAATGATAAGTAATCCACATCGGTAATCAGACACCCCAAGTTCACCACAAGGTGAATGTTATTCTAATCTACTCATTTTTATTAAATTCATTTCCACTTTGTCTAACTCGTACATCAATTCTGAAGCTTTTGGACACTTTCCCTGCAATCTGAACTTAGCTTTCTGGTCTGATATAAAATGATTTTACTGCAATCAATTTTTACTTACATTATGTTCTTCTTCTAATGCCTGCGATAGTTCCTTTGTCAGACTGAATCAAAAGCTTTTTTGTAAATCTACAAAGCATACATGTACATACTTCTGAGATGCTTTCTCGCAACCCGTCTTAGTCTTAGAGTAAAAAATATGATCTTGTACACTTCTTCATGACTATAATCAACTTTTAATATTCTAACAAGTGATTCTCTACTTTATTTCTTAGTCTTTCTTCACTTCATGGCTATACATTACCTGAAACCATAGATTTCCAGGGTGGTCAGCTTCAGGCTTACTCCATTGCAACTGGTTCCAATCCAAACTGTGTTTATTATCAAATTTCATCTCTGGAGTATCAGACAAAATCCTCATCTTATTCATATCCACAGTACAAATACTTTCCGTTAGTTCTCTGTCAATCTGCTGGACATGGGAGGGGCTAGGAAACGGAGGGTACTCTGGCACAGACTGGAGAGCTATGGCTGCTTGGACCCGTTTCAATTCATCGGGAATACCACTCATGAGAAACTCTTGGCGTGCTTTAAGTTTTTCCAATTCTTCAGGTGTCGGGGGTGGGGGATTCACAACCTCTGCCTGGGCTGGTTTCAGCCTGGTGAAAATGGGGGCAAGCTTTCCTGTTGAATATTGACAAAGTACACTTTCTTCATGCTTTACCTGCTACGTTTGACCTTTTCATTCACAAAATTAAAAAACCTTTTTAATTACCATAATATAAATTCTTTTAAAAAATCCAATAATTTAAAAGATGACTCACATTTCATTAGATCACTTGTGGCACTTTTGATGCTTTGTTGAACTAATACAATGGTGAGTATATTAGAATCATATTGACATTGCGAGGAGCACCAATGGTGTCTGCACATTTACACACTGTAAATGGCAATTTCAGAGAAAATACAAGAATTTTGAATACAGATCAAAATACAGAAATCTTGGCACTTATGATCATGTTCTATGGTTCATTAGATGTTCATTCATACTACTACTACTAAACAAAGCCAGGTTTTAATAATTCATTGTATCTAACACTGAACTTTTAAAGTAATTTTAACTTCTCGTAAGTTCATAGCTGCTGTCCAATTTTACTTACTCATAACCTTAGAATTCTGAGATCCTTCAGACTTTTCTGAAGATTGCTGTAGGCTGCTACTGCTAGATGAATTCTTTCGTTTTTCTTTGAGTTTGAGCTGTTGGGTTTGCTTTTTATCCTTGTCTTCTTCATCGTCATCAACTTCAATAACTTCCACTTTCTTTGATGTGCTTTGTCTCACACGGGTGCTTCGTCTTAATATTGGAGTGGTTTCAGCTTGTTCTTCATTTCCCTCGACTTTGCTTGACTGATCATTGTCACTAACTTCCACTTTTTCAGGACTTTGGACATTCACAAGATCCAATTTTTCTTCAGTTCCAGCAGACTTACGACCTCTGAAGATTATAAATTGAATAGATAAATCATAGGGAAAAAAATCCAGTCCAATTGATGATGATGATAGTAAAAATAATTTTCGTAAAAAAAAAAAAAATAGGGGCAAAAATAGTACATTCAGCCTTTTCATTTAAAAAACCTTAAAATGATACCTGTAAAAAAAATCACAATGTGTTGGTAAACAAGGGCAAGTCTCTTGTGATAAACCACAGCCTTTATTTAACTTTAAAAAACAACAGCAAACCCAAAACAAAATGACAAAACAATGGACCATGGATGCAACTTACAAACTTACAATATTGAGACTGGTTCAATATCAACAAATGTAAAAAATTAAAAGCAAATAATTTGAATAATGATGTTTGTACTATACACATCAACTATGGTATGAATTTTTTTCAATGGGACAAGAGTGATCAAATCAAATATATTCATTTTACCTTAACCTCAATTTCCCTGGTTTCCATCCCTCTGCTGGAGGCGTGGTTGTTTCAACAGCATCTTTGACAGCTTGAGAGGGTGATGAAATATTTTCACAGCTGTTAGTACTAGAAATTGCTTCTTTCACATCCATCTCTTGTTGATTTAGAATAGACGTTTCATAGTCAGTTTCTTTGATAGAGTCTTCCGTAATCATCTCCTTTGTTTCAAAACCTAGTGTTTTAGTAGGACTGTTTGGTTTGAGCTTATCTTTCTCATCGTCGACTTGCTTCATTTGTTCATTGACAAACTGTTTTGGTTGCTGTTTCTTAATTGTAAGTAGACCAGAGGCTCCAAAAGAAAGCCTGCATTGTCCAGTATGATTTGAGTTAGGAGGGGAGTTTGTCTTGCATGAGCTGATTGATTTACTATCTTTTTTGTCAACACATTTATCACTTTTTGATAAAGATAAAGAAGTTTTCTTTTTCTTTGAATGAGAATCTAATGTATCTCTTTCATTTTCAAGTTTTCTTTTCCTTGTTCCTGGATCTTGTGATTTGTCGTCACAAATGGTCTCTGATCCAAGCAGAATTATTGCATTCCCATCATCTTCTGATTTTTTACTAATAGATTTTGGGACAATGACTGACTTTTCCTTTTTACTTCTCTGTCCTTTTGGAAGTGTCTCATCTACAGAAGATGGTGTAATATGCACCTCAGCAGTAACAGTTATCATGGTTGAAGGGGCATCATTTTTGACAGAAATATCCTTCTTTTTGGTCACTGGTTTAAAAAATGATGCAATCGATTTACAACCAGAAACCTCTTTCTTCACTGTAGATTTCTCACAGTTTTCTGCGTTTGTTATTTCATCTTGGTCTTGTTGATCAGCCACCACCGACGTAGAATTTTCTTTTTGTAATGAATCTGTATTATTGTCAGTCCTCAAACTGGATGCAGGCTTAAACATTCCGAGAAAGTCTTTATATGAAATTGACTGCTTATCATTATCTTCACCTTTTGAATTATTATTACTGACCCCCTCACCTTGAATTTGAAAATCATTTTCATCATCCATGCGAGTAAGGTCATGTGTTGTCTTGACATGGTTTTTACTTCCACCCCCATGCTTCTTTGTATTAGTTTGATCTGATTGTGACTGGTCAATGATATTTTCACTGATGAAATCTTCATAGGAAATCATCTGTTTATTCTTAATTTTTTCTTGACTTTTGTTATGATCACTTTCATCAGCAATGACAATGGTGGAGCTCTGATTCTGCTTCTTCGCCATGCTGACCTTGTTTTCATTCAAATGCACACTTGAAACACTTTTCTTATTGTCAGGATTCACATTTTCTCCAACTTTGTCATCAGATTTGAGTTTAACCTTTTCTTTGTTTTTGACAGCAGCATCAGGCTCAGTCCTCTGAGCATTATTTGTCATGGAAAAGAGAGTGGACTGCTTCATTTTTTTCTCTTCTGTAGATCCCGGAAATAATAGAAACAATAATGCCCTCAAAACATCTGATTCTCGGCTTCTCACTTTTTCTGCAGTAAAATGTTATTAGCTATCATTACAACAAAGAGTTCTATTAGCTAGACTACTAACTAGACTAGAAAGTTGATAAGAAAGAAAGAATTGTCCTCGGCCTTCGAGATATAGATAATTATAGACCAATCTAGATAGATAGATGTACCACATAGAAACTAATCTTAGACGAATGGGAGCCACCATAAAGGAAGAAGAATCAATTTTAGAGTCCACATTTTGAACCGGGCTTTTAATCATTCGTTTTCTACTCTAGTACGGAACCACAAAAAATGTTTACTTTGCTCCATTATTCACCATTTTTTTCTATCAATTTCCATTTGGCGCGGCTTTCGGCTTTCTTTTTTCTTAGAGTTGTCTCCCGTGCCGCTAAGATACCAGTAACAAAAAAATCTAAGAGCACACAAAAAGTACTCTGGACTCTGGGTAAAAATGGACCCAGAAACGAATCTCGCAAAACATAAGCATATTATATCATCATAAAGCATATGAACATTGTATAGAAATCAAATGAGAAATGAATTTTTACGAGCGATAATGCCTTGGTGGATATCAAGCAGCCTATAATGCAACCTCCTTTTCACTCTACACAATATCTCCAATTACTTATTATCTATCTTCAACTTCCTTGGACACTTGGTTTATGATCTGATCTCCGAAGATTCATTTCAATTGTCCCTCTTTCTCCTCTGATCTGAATGATTTTAATCGGTGTCTATTTTCCACGCTGAACGATGCACATTATATTCTTCAGTAGAATATATAGATGCAATCTGGGATACTAGAATCCTGCTTACATCAAAATGTAACCTGCTTCTTAGTGATAAACACTGATACATAGCTGAATGAATCTACTTAAAGAATAGAATGCTAGTGAAGAAATAGATAGATTAGCAAGCTTTTTTGAGTAAAATAATGGACTTTTTTCAGAAAAGTAATATTTTGAAAATTCATGCCAAAATATTTATTCTAAATTATTCGTTGTTGTCTCAATACCCACACTAATAAACAATTTAATTCGATCCCAACAATGGCCTGATTACTGTGACGTAATTAAAACAAACTCTATCGATTCCAGAAAAAAATCCGTTTCGTGTTATATATTATTATATATAGAGATTATCTTGGTTGCAACAGCGATCCAACTAACACACACATACACACACACACACGCTCTCTCTCTCTCTCTCTCTCTCTCTCTCTCTCTCTCTCTCTCACACACTCTCTCTCTCTCTCTCTCTCTCTCTCTC
>JARBEQ010208503.1:0-21875 GCA_030265355.1 Tritonia tetraquetra
GCGAAAGTTTGTGTATCATGCATAAACCTTACACCGAAAGGTACTAAAAGGTTATTGATAAAGAAAGAAGAAAGATTATTTATCAGAGGTACGAATTAATAGTGAAAACGGAATTCACCAATGTATTGTTTTACTTTTGAGTTGAAGATACGGAACACACGGTTCCATGAGATCTACTTTTGAATCACGATCTTGCTGCTGGTGGTGAAGGTGATGATGATGATGATGATGATTATTATTGTTATTATTATTATTATTATCATTATTATTATTATGGTGGTGGTGGTGATTGTGATAAAGAAGACGATGATGAAGATGGTTGTAGTAGTGGCGGTGGGGGTAGTGACAAAATCTTCTGAGTCATTTACGACACCTGGCCGAATACTCAATATAATAATATATCGTCAAATGGTGCCTCCAACCAGAGTAATAAAATTTGAAGTCCGACTTTGATATGACCTGTCTATGTCGAAAAGGGCGTAAAACAAACAACTTTAGAACTTTTTAAAGATCGAATTAACTGTAACAATACTTGAAGTTGTTAGTTTTACGCCCTTGTCGACACACTATACTACGTCATATCTAGGCGGGACATCCGGTTATATGACTTGATTCCGTAAGGAATACACAGGGTCAGAGCCATGATACGATTATTATAAAAACCCAGAGAATTGCCCTGAGTGGTAGAACCGCACAGTCTTTATCAATAGCTGAAGGGGTACCCACAAGGGCTACAGTAATTTGTTTATTGGCCCGTCTTTGATTAATACTGATCAGTACATTGCTAATGGTGCCAATAAAGAGTTGTGGACACAGTGGACTGATCACCTGCTTGTCTGAAACCCTCTGATCCAAAGAGTTTCCGGCTCTGTAGCGTAGTGGTTAACGCCTTCGCTTCGTAAGCAGAACGTACTGGGTTCGAATCCCCGGCGGCGACGTTGGGATTTTTTCATTTGAACTTTCTCCATTTGTGTGGCTCTAACCCTGATGATTCCGCTGAAATCAAGTCCTATCAAGGAAGGAGTATAAGACCCCGCCTTTGATATGACCTAAAAGTGATGCCAAGGACGTAAAACTTTAAACGTTATACTTTAAAACTTTTAAAATAAACCCACACATTGGAACAGTACGATTGTTGGCTACAAAAATTAAATAAAATACAGATGCATGGATTGAGGTGTGCAAAGGCTTAAGAACATTACTATAATATGTCAATTGCATAACTGCACAGAGTGCTCTGAAACCACAATCTAACGAAACAAGACAGAACAATAACAAATACGACAGGGTCAACCCAGCTATCCGCGAGAGTGCCGGGGAAAAGGATTTTTTTGTCTTAACTACTTCTATCGGGCGTGCGACAAAAATGGGACACGAAGATAGAAAGATTATATTACAGATGACGCAGCAAACTGTTCGATTTTCAGTGCACAAGCGACAGGGGCAAGCCGTTCTTTGACAGGGGGGATAACAAACATAATATTCCCCTAGTGGAAAATAACAGGCTAATTGTTTTGAGTTGTCCCTCTTCATGACTGTGCGTATCCGCAAGCAATAATTGGCTCTTCCAGTCATTGTTCAATTTGATTAATTTCTTCTCATCTTTGCTATAAAATCTGACCGGTGTTGCACATTTTTGCACCAAGAGAGTGTCGTCCCTGAATGTCATCGGCGTAACGCTTGGGCTTGCGCTCATAGCGTCTATGGAATGGCACAGTGTGGTGATCACCTGCTTGTCTGAAAATGGATGACCTATTGCACTTTCAGACTCTGTTCAACCTTGCGTGATGGAGTGGCCGCATAATATGTCCCGTGCGTCATTTTAGTCATTGGGCAGTACTGAATACGATGCAGCCATTTGGTATTGCTGGGTCAAATCAGACTCTCGGGTGGCCAAAGCTTGGGACCTGGTATCAAGTAAGACACAAATGTGAAAGTGCCAGGCATCCTGACCGTGGGGACGGAACCCACGCATGCAAACGGCAACACTGCCTAACCAGAGAGAGAGCCACACCGAGCTAATCCGCTTTTTGAAATCTGAGAAGGTCGAGGGAGGAGGAAAGATCATTCATCATTTCTCCACTGAATAATTGAAACTGATTATTTTCTTCAACTTTTATATTTAACTGCCCTATCCAAAGATGTTCAACTTATTAAACTTTTGACTGGGAACGAATCAAGTCTACGGTAGGTAGAAACGTTTGGCAAGGTAACGTTCTTGTGTCATGGCCTCTAGTTTATCGTTATGGTAGTTTGCGACGACCGCTGTAAATAGCTTTTCAGAAGGTACTACAGGTTCGATTCCCGAACAGGCTTTTTGTCCTTCCCTTTCTCTTTTCCATTGTTGTCTGTCGTTGATTTCTCTCTTGCTTCCTATTGTTCTTCGCTTGACATCTATTTTCTCTATCTAATGTTTACAAAGTTCCCGGGTCAGGCCTTTCGGAAATGGTTGGAAATACCCATCTATTTATAAGTTGTACGTGACCTTTGAGTTATGAACTACGGAAGTAGTTCTTGGGGATCCTAAAAAATGATGTCACCACAAGAATAAAATTCGATGTCTGATTGGATTGTTACTGGAAGTCCTTCTTAGATATACATTTTTTGTCCAATCACGCGTAGAGGTAACGGGCAAGTCATGTCACAACGCATGCGCATTTCCATATCTAGTGTTGTCTTGCTGCAGAATCGGTTTGCGTGCAACAGTCCATTGTTATTGTTTTGGTTCTTCTTACTGTGCGACGAATATATTTTTTAAAATGTCATAATGGTGAGTTAGCTTCTCTAATCCATGTTTAAAATGAATCACTTGTACTTTTGGAAATAAACTCTTGACGTTTGTCTCTGAACGTTGCCTTCTTGACTTGTGTGTATTGAGTATTGGTTAGGCTCCCGAACGTCGACGCTTGCCGACAACTTCAAAACTTTGTAAAATCAGCATGTTGTTATGCGTAATATGTAAGAATTCCTTCAATGATTTTGTCCCTGTAGTTTGTCGTATTAATTCCGAAATATTTAATTGTTTTTGTTGCAAGGCTCGAACTTAGCCAGACTGTCTTAGTCAGCCTGAACCTAAACCATGGGACTGAGTGAGCACTCCCCTACCCTGTCTGATGAGACAGAGATCATAATATCCCTTCCCAGTCTCAAAGCAACGCTATGAATTTCAACCAAAAAGTAAAATTCAACGTCATAATATTAGACTCACCAGTTAGCATCATTTCAAGTGCCTTATGCTCCCATCAACCTAAACGAAACTAACTTTAGACTTAAGAAATGAGGGGAATATATCTAGCTGGCCTTGCAATCTGTCTCAACTGTCTGATTTTGTGATCTTTCTTGAAGCTGGTGGATATGATGTGTTTGAGCTATGACTATGAATTCATCAATCATTACCAACCGAAGTGACTAAAATATACCAGCCAGTTTCTCCAGGCTAGGAAATTTTAATTTAAGGCTTTTGAGTCTGTGACAGACAGCGGGAGGGAGAGGACAGCATTTTAACTAGACTAAACCGACATTTTTGTGCGCCTGCATGTGATTCTTTCTAAAAAATGTCACTCATTATCACTCTTGTTTATTTGATCGGTTCAGTTATGTTATTACATCCAGTGATTTTTTAAAAAAGAATTATGTGTTTAACATTGATACAATTTGTTTTTATTAAATTGTGTCACCTTCAATTTTAATTTTTGATTTTTTTTTCTTCAGAATTCAGAGGATACAGGTAAGGTTTGGTGGGAGGGTTTTTTGGTTTGAAAGCTAAATATGTTAGCGTAAATTTATAGATATATATATGCTATCATTTTGTAAAGTAAATGAATTAAAATAGATTCTTAATAAATGGATTATGAGTGCAGAGAAGATTTTTTTTGGTCAACTTCTCCTTTGTAATGTTGCCATTGACAGCGCACAGATGACAAAGTAAGTTTGCCTCAGAGAAGCAGAATTTGTTTTTCATTTATGGTTTTTTTCCCTTTTAAGAGTGGAGTGCTGTGAGTCTTGGAGATGGGGAGGATTCTGTGCTGAATGCTCTCCAAAAGCAAGAAGTATCGTCAATTGCATCTGTGAAATCCGAGCAAGCCTTTGATGAAAGCAATCAGGTATTGTATTTAATTGAAAACAAGGAGGGCTGAAATTAACATTGAATTGATATTCTGAAAATCATCCCCCCATTTGAAAGTTTTGTTGAAATGCAAAAAGCGTCAATAACCTTTAGTACCTTTCGGTGTAAGGTTTATGCGGCTTCAGTGTAAGGTTTATGCATGATACACAAACTTTCGCCATTGATCCCTATTCAGTGACATCCTCTTTACCTCTACAAGCCTAGATCCTCTTTTTTATTATTACCTCTGAAACTGCATCCTGCCACATTATCTTTGGTCTACCTATAGCTTGTTTTTCTTGCTGTTCACATTGTAGTATTTGTTTAGGAATTCTGATCACTATATAATCTTTTTTGATTATTATTATCCTCTTTTAGGGTGATGATGAACTTGGCAACTCCCTTGGATTGTACGATGGCTATGACAGTTACAACGAGAGTGTTCTCAGCACCGACAATGAGGATCTGGATACCAGCCTTCTAGAAGAGGAGCTCTTCAGTCATGATGATAGCTCGTCCAAATTTCAATTTGCCAATAGCAGAAAGGATGGAATGGGTAAATTCATTTTTGTTTATGTATGTTTCATGTTTTTTTTTAATAGTACCCTTGATACCACCAGTGGAAGTATAATAGAGGTTTGTTTTGTCAATAGTTTTGATGAGTTTTCGAACATAGAGAAATCTAAATTAGATTAGTCTATTTGATTTTAGCATTGGTTAAAAATAACATTGAGATATCTGTATGATCTGTGTCCTGATAACATCAATTTTTTTTTTTACAAAACTAAGGATTGAATTCATTGTATAATACATGAAATGAAAATGTTTTATATTGTAGACAATGATATTTCTGCCTTTCCAACAGCAACTTGTGAAAAATGTGGTTCTGTTGGTGTCAAGCATGCATTCTACTCCAAATCAAAGAGGTTTTGTAGTCTGTCATGTTCTCGGAGCTTTGCTACACATCAACGAGAAGGCAAACCTTTGACGCCGAAATTGTCTCCCCCATCGGCTGCAAAAAAGGTAGGTTTTATTTTACAAATGTCAGTTGTATTGTTTTCAATTTGACATATGTGTGTAACATCTATTTCCCACTTGTGTGTATGAAAGTTGAATAAAATTATATATTTGAAAATGAAAGCAGATATCAAAACTTTCATAATTTCCATTGCAGGGTAAACCTGGAGCTAAGAAGATTACGCAGAAAAGCCAAAGTTTGCTTCAGTCATCAGGGAGAGGTGAGCACCCTTTTAGGGATGATTTAGATAAGGATTTGTATTGTTTTGGGGCTTCTCTCTCTCTCTCTCTCTCTCTCTCTCTCTCTCTCTCTCACGCGCAGACACACACGTACATGCAAATAATTTGATACACTATTTTCTTAAATGTCTTTTGCAGCTGATGTCCCCCATATCTTTGATTGGGGTCCATATTTGACAAATTCATCATGTTCAGCTGCCCCGGTTTATTGCTTCAACCATGTGAGTAAATGAAACTTCTGAAGAAGGTTTTGGGCCTATTCGAAGAAGTCTCCGGACCTATTCAATTTCTACTTATTTAATGACAAGGTACTCCATTTTATATTGATCACATTCGACTCATTCGTCATACTCCATGAATTACTCTCTAGAATTGATGTGAGACGTGAAATCTCATATCAATTTTTGTTTGTTGACCTGATGACTTTGAGTGCGAAGTACAGAGCGCGCATCCTAACAAGACTATAAATACAGAGTGCAGCATACAGGTAGCTTTGATAATGTTGTGGTGACTACATAATACATGCTTGAAAAGGTGCCCACCTTACACCGAAAGGTACTAAAAGGTTATTGATAAAGAAAGAAGAAAGAAAAGGTGCCCCAATCCATTTTTGATGAAACAATTGGTGTAAAGTATCAACAAAGTCATGTGATGTAAGCATCACTGTTCAAGATGGTAGCCCCCATGTAGAGATTCGTGATGAAGTAAGTTGTAAACAATCTGTCACAAGCAAGATAGTTGCTGAACTCTACTTACAACAGAATAATATTGGCGCTATGACTGAAGTTGGTAATTTTAAAGCAATTAAATTGTCATATATTGTTTTTCTTTGTCATTTGATGCAGTTGTTAATTGGGTTTACCAACAAATAGTAGGTACATGGGGGTAGGTTTGCTCAATTATTTGCTCTGGTACATAGGAAAATAAGCCTCAGGGGGTCAGGCCAGGGTTCAACAGGTTAAGAGAATGTGAAGCTCTTTTTGTAGACCTTTGTGAATAGATAGACATTTTTTTCCATCAAATAATGAATTTTTATCTTTCTGTTGCTCCAGGTTCCTATGCATGACTCGTGGGATCAGATGGTGGAAGGTGTCTTGGTGGAGGTAGTCAACACTGACCTGGATCTTCCCAAAGACATCAAAGTCTACTGGATGGCCACTGTGTTAAAGATTTGTGGTAAGACATTTTCTGGGCGGTTTTTTTTTTGTTTTTTTTACAAATGTCTGTTCATAAATTTTCTGCTACCGAAGAATGATACAGACAATTTTGAACTTCTCTCAGTCTTTTTTACTTGTGTACTCAGAATCTCATCAAGATCAATATTCCCTCTATTTTTTTCTAGTCTTGTGTGCGTAACTTTTGGTGTTGTGTTTGACTTCAATTAGATCTAGAAACTTTGTTTTTTAAATTTTGCACAAACATTTCTCAACTGTGCGCCTTTTTTCTCCATGATGTGCATACATGCATAGCTTAGAGGGAACATAGATCAAGATGTAAATTTAATTGGTAAGAACTTATGCTTTTGTGACTGGGCGGTTGAGTAATTTGCTACTGGAAGTACAGGTCATGGTTATCCTGAGGGGACTGTGTTAGATATTTTTGGTTATAAAACCTAGTTTAGCATTATAATTAATCGGAACGACGGTGGTTCGAATTCTACTTGCTGAGATATTTTTTTCGCTGTGTCCTTGAGCAAGACACTTCGCCCTAGCTCACGGGGCCCTGCACTGTGGCGACCCATCAATGGTGGGGGATGAACAAGAGGGCACAAGTTGTATCTATGTATTTCTGTGATTATGTATTGTAATACTATGTGATGTGTCTAATGTAATGTATAATGTATTTATGATTGATTATATGTCCACCATTGTAAAATGACAAATTGCCCGAAAGGGACAAATAAAGTTTATTATTATTATTATAATTTCATTCATATTGTTTATCTCTACATTCAGGTTATAAAGTTCTTCTTCGCTATGAAGGTTTTGGCAGTGATAGCTCCAAAGATTTTTGGAGCAACGTCTTATCTGAAGACGTACACAATGTTGGATGGTGTGCTACATACGGCAAGATGCTGGCACCCCCTAAAAGTGAGTGTTTTTAAAGAACTCCTGAGTGTGTTCTAGTTGTACTGAGAGGTAAAGAAGAAAGTGCAGAACAGAGTCAGGTGGAAGAGTATTCAGAATTAATAAATGAGTCAGGTACTGATGAGAATGGGATTGATCATTAACCACAACTAATATTTTAATATTTCATTGAGACATTGATACTATTTTCATGTTTGAAAATCCTTTTTTCTTTCATGTGAAGAACAATTTTATTTCTGACCTTTCTTTTTTTCTTATTATTTTATAGCTATCAAAGACAAGTACACTCACTGGAGAGAGTTTCTCATTAAAAGAATTACTGGTACTCGTACAATTCCTCCTCATTTTTACGCCAAGGTGAGACCTCATTCTTGAAAATTTTCACACACTTTTGATTATTTGTTACTAGGATCAATTGGCTGGATGGAAATGCTTTGATTGGGAAAATTGTTCTTTTTTATCCACTTCCCTGTTACCATTATAGTGTAGGGCCCGCTCTATTAGGTGGATTTACTCGGGATCAAGCAGTTGATCAGCCCACTATGACTTTTTTGTGGTAGGAATTAACTTTGACCGGACAGTGGCCTTTCGGCCTAGCCTTCTCGATTTCCAACTGCCAAGGGTTCTTTAACGTGTACATCTTGCACACAGGACCTTCAGATTTATCGTCCGTCCCCAATAGGACTAGGTTCTTGATCCCACCTACCTTCATAGGATCAGGGGAGTGGCAAATGGGTTTATACTGAGTTTTGTGAAGAAAAACAACAGCTATTGCTGCTGGCATTCAAACCCGGTACCTTTCGCTTCAAGGCCAGAACGATACCTCTGAGCCACTGGGACCCCTGATTGGGAAAATAACAGTAAAATTCTCCTGTTGTGCTATTGACCATGTCAAATGTTTTAGCATAGTTCAAAGTCTTCTTCTTCTTCTCGATCACGCATAGTTCAAAGTCATCCAAATGGTTTTTAAAAATATTTTGAACAAAATTTATTTTTGAAATATGTGGTGGTTTTTGTCATTGTTCATCTCCAGTCTATTTTAATTTTTACCATACAATAATCTTTGCCTTTATGACAATTCATTTCTACCATTAAGCTTTAAATAAATAATCTTTGCATCTATTTGTTTTTTTGCAGGCACATGAGTGGCTTCTCAGCCACAAGCTGCGAGAAGGCATGATATTAGAAGTGGTGGATAAAATGTGTGTGTCTGCTATGAGAGTGGCCATCGTTAAGGAAATCGTGGGCTGTCGGCTCAGGTTGAATTATGTGGACAGCAAGGTAAAACATTATGTTTGCATGAAGGTTGGATGTTTTTTTTTTATTGTTGTGTGTTTTTGTTAGGACATAAACGTATGTCATTAAGAGCCTTATTATTATAGTTACTGGAAAATGTCCATTCCATGAATGGATGATAATTAGCTTTGAGGAGACCATTGACTGTATTCAACTATTTATGATGGAGGTGGTGAAATTTCAATTTTTACTTATTCTAAAAATATGAAGTTTGAAGTGTTCCTGTCGAATTATGAAAAGCAACAAATTAAGTAGAGCTTACAGGACTGTTATAGCATAACTGCCAACCGTTATGATAAAATCGTACTAAGTACGATATGACCTTCTTGAGAAAAAAGAGAAAGGTCTTGAATAATATGAGGAAAAATAGATTGTTGAAGCAAAATACACAGATTTTGACTCATGCTTTCTCTTAAGGATTACGATTTTCGTGTCGAGACAGTCAGCGGAGACGTTACGATCGATTAGAAATCTTTTTCTGCGAAATCAAAAATTTACCGGACATATTGGAACTCTTTTATCGGCGGTGAAAAGTATGCGTACTGTAGTATAGTTGTATCGATGCTTGAATGATTACAATACCATTTTTCTGAACAACTGCTACTACTACTGTCTATATTATCTATTTACTTTGTACTCTGTGAGTTCGATACAAGAATCGGAAGTAATTCCGTCATGGATCTCAAAGATTTCGCTTGATCTTGCTGGTCCTTCAGCTTCCCCATTGACATTGACTTTGTTTAGTGCCTAGCTGGACACCTCTAGATCGTGATTTAATTTTGTAATTTGTAATCTAGTATTTTGAAATGAATCTCTTCATTTAGTCACTCGGTCAGACGTCAACGGCGATCATTTTAAGATACAGGGCTTCACTGGTATCTAGTCTGCCATTGCGAACATCGACTCGCTGCGTTCTAAAGCTCTACTTTCATTTTCTCTTTACCGATCTGGTTCGTGGTTTTAGATAGAAATAGTCTTTATTATCTTATTACAAGTGGAAAACCAGTATGTGTTGGATTATCCTTAGATATTAATCAGACGTGAATGAACTTGACCTTAGTAAAAGCAATCACTGAAAGTAAAAATACCAACACAAAGCCACAAAAAATGAGGATGAGGTTATAACAATATATATATACAATATTTGGTCTGCAAAACAATCCAGAGACTATATTTTATAGCAGGCTAATTGAAATTAGTCACTATGATTTTGTGTCATATAATAATAATACATATTAAATCGCCATGGTACGTAAAATTTGTGGAAAATTCATTAAGTTGGTCTTGAATTTTTTCATAAATTTTGAGTGGGAACCCTGAAACAAGCATTATGCTATAAACAAACATCTTAAAATAGGTAAGCGGTAGTGTTGTATTGTACTTTAACTTCAAATAGGTTGAAGAAGAAGCTAGACAGTATACATCAATAGGCTCAATATGACGTTGATTATGGCTCCCTAAGTGACAGACCTCATATGGGAGTCTTGTTTTTGCTTTCTGAAAAGTTGGCAGCTGTGTTATAGTATCCCCTACATAATAACACTAAGTCAATTTATATGTGGTGAGTATACTTTTAGAGCCCTTTCTGGTATAATTTTTTTCTGAGCTCCATTATGATATGATTATTTTGCAATAATGTTTTCTCTGTTAATATTATTGAGTATTCTAATTTATATCATAACTTACTATTTCATTTCATTTTCATTTCTTATAAATATGTTATCTTGATTTTCAAATAAATGAATAAAAATGAAAAGAGTCTTAAGGTTTTCGTAGTCGAAGCGGGCAAGTGACAATTTGTAACTTTTTGGATGGATACCGGTCTATCACAAATTACTTTCCCAAATCTTAGATAATTGGTACCCATTTCTATACATGGGTTGAGTGAGACAATCAGAGCAAATTTTCTTGCCCAATGAAATGATGAAGTGTCCGAAGCGGGACTTGAACCCACAGCCCTGACCATGGAAGTCTGCTCTCTTCTCAATCCTCTCACCACCTTGCCTTCTATCTTCTGTCCAATGGCATTCCCCAAATGAGGGAAAACATAATATCATAATGTTATGTTACAGATATTTATTTTTTGTGTTTATGTTGTTTTTATTTTCTTGTCTTCATTGCTCACACCAGTCAAAAATGTTTGGAGCAATTCATAATTGAATTTTATTTCTTTATTGTCTAAAAGATGATATTTAAATGTATAATAATAATAAGCTCAATGAGACTGGCGGCGAAACTGTTATACTTTATGACTAAATATAGATATATATACTTTTCTTTTTTTTAAATGAGGGATTAGTGGTCATGCCACTCGACTTTGGAGTGTGGTGGACCAGGTGTGCGGAATTTTTTTTCTGGACCTTTCAGAGTTTTCATGGCTCTGCCCTGAAGATTCACGTATAATCTTCTCAAGTTCTATTGAACCACCTTTATGTGTTAAAAATGGCGTTAAACTTACTTGAGAAATTTTTTTACTTTTTAAAATTCTGATATCACACATAACCATTAATTATTAATGTCAGAAATAAAAGAATGTTGATAAATCCTGCAAAGTGTCTGATTAGTCTGTGGTTTTTGTTTAGATTTTACCTCAGACCTTCAATATTTTTTACTTGATTTGAGTCTGAAATTTTACATCTCTGTTCAATGGAACAAAGTAATGGAAAAAATTCCTCTTTTTTTCCCCCCTATTTCCAACTTTCGAAATAATAATGATTGTTTCCACACCCCATGTTTGCAGGAAGAAAATGATGAATTCTGGTGTCATATGAGTTCCCCCCTAATCCACCATGTAGGATGGTCCCAAACTGTGGCACACAAACTTCACGCATCGCACGGTAAGTGTCAAGGCCAAGGCTAAAGATCAGGTCATTTGTATATATATATATATATATATGATTCCATTGAAGTTAGTTATATAAAGGGACTATTCGACTGGTATTTCAAAAGAGCCACAAATTAAAGTGATTGTTTTTTTATTGTTTCCTACCAATGATTTAGTTTAAGGATATTCTGTTACATTATACACTCACTTTGATCACAGGGCAAAGTGACAGATCATACTTGGCAAATTAACAAAGTGGCTCTAATTCCTTTATGGTTTCTTCTGACCAGAAGCTAGGTTTTAATAAGATTATATTTCTTGACAAAGTAAAGAATGACGATGCCTATTTACTATATATTCCTTGATTATTGTGTTGTTGATAGGAGAGGACGAGAAGCTATTGTTTTAATGTTAGATAGAGAAGAGAAAGACATAGCTACAGGACTATAGTCACTCTGACATTGGATTTTGAGAAAGACTGGTCATATTGTGTTGGATAGTAGTTGGTAGTAAGACTCTGTTTGAGTAGAAGGATGAAATTTATACTGGGTAGACTGAACTTGTTGGATGGTTTCGTACTGATAAGCTTTCTGTTTAGTATTAAATAACCATGCAATGTTTAGAATTGTTTTTAGATCTGTTGCAGTACATGTTAAGATTGTGAAATTCAATCACTTAGTTGTTAGAAAAACATTAGAGGAGATCTGGACACATGCATTAATAATTTGATTCATTTATCGCTATCTCTGGAAAAAAATTGTTTGAACCTTAATTGATTCAGTTAATGTTAGATTATATTTAACCTTGTAGGATCCCTTCCCCATGCCCTTTGTCCTAAAGTGTTATTTTTAATGTTATATCGTCTTCTTATCAAAATCAAAATGTTTGCTATGTAAGGAGACATGATGGCGATTGTTAAAGCCCACCATTAAGGAAAAGTAAAGAATAGGAAAGGACTTCACCCCACAAACAATGCAGTTCAATTCTCATAAACGATACCTTTGAGGTCCCAATAGAATGACCTGCCACACTTAAGTTGTATGACGGGACCACCCACAACAGTGAATCAGGATGACTATATCAGTGCTTCCTTGTTCTTTTAAGAGCTGTCTGTGTCTGAAAAAAACCCCACAGCTACAGACGTTTCTTTGAGTATTCCACTGCATAATACTGTGCACCCCACATTATCAATTTCATTGGTTTCATATTTTAATTTTAATATTCACATATTTCTTCTGCGCTGAGCTTTAATTTAAAGCTGTCATATAAAGCCTGAATATGTTCATATTTTTCTTTCTCCTGTTTTTATTTTAACCTCAGATTACATTGATTCATGCCTCAGTAAGATAACCATGCAGAGATATGATGGGGGTGATGTTACACCTCATATGTTTCCTAAGGTAGTAACACTTTGTTTTTTTGTGTTAGTTTGTTTTTATTATGTATATATATGTGTGTGTGTGTGTATTTTAGTATTAGAGATTTATCAACACATAAAGATCAGTTCAGTGCCAGAGTTACACTTTCTAGACACTTTTCTTTTTTAATGTATATTTTAGAAATAAAATTACATTACAGTTTTGTTAAATTACTATATATAAGGTTGTAATTGAAATGAAACAGGTTGAGAAATGTTTTACTTTTTTTATTTTTGTCATTGTAGTAGCGTTAATATCCTTGTCTAAATTTATTCAGAGTTCAGTTTTAACATTTTGAATATTAATATTCGTTACAAAAAGATTGTTCATATAGGATAACAATGAATTTTTAAACATATCCACATATTTTTTCATTTGACAGTTAAAAGATCCACCTCGTGGATCATCCTTTCAAGTGGGAATGAAGCTAGAGGCTATTGATCCCCTCAATCTCTCTGCCATCTGTGTGGCCACAGTTACTAAGGTGAATACAATGGATACTTCATCATAGCTGAGAACAATAAAATTGCAGTAAATATAACAAAGAATAATGATCTATTCCCACCGAGGGAAAAAATATATTTCCTTCAGGGTTCTCTGTGTCTTCTGTGCACTGTATTGTGTCCACATAGAGCACAACAGATGACAAAGCAGTATAACTACAGTTACAGTTAAAAACAGAAAGTATCATATTTTGGTGTGTGACATTTATCATGCCTTGTCTTTTTCAGGTGCTCCGTAATAATTTTTTGATGATTGGTATTGACGGTTCAATGGCTGAAAATGGAAGCGATTGGTTCTGTTACCATGTAACATCACCGTGTATCTTTCCTGTTGGATTTTGTGAAATTAACCATTTGGAATTAACTCCTCCCAGAGGTGAGAATAATACAAATAAAGAATTGGAAAAAAACTTGATTGTTTAATACCAACCAATCGATAGTTTATTAAGCCTAAAATACACCATTCTGTATTTCTTGATGATATTTTTAGGGAGCTCTATGGCTGAAAGGTTAAGTCACCCACCTTTGGATGAAGAGGTCCAGGATTGAAACTGTGTAGAATTTAACTCTTTGGATCTCTCAGAATTTTGAACACACTCAAAGATTATCTTACTCTGCTGACAAGGGTGTGATAATAAGACTGTTTAACTTTTAATTAATTGATATTTGAATTGAAGCATTTACTCTCATTCTATTTTTTCTTAGAAAAATATTGTAATTTTATGAGCGAAGAGCATGTTATGATATGTCTTCAGATGAAATTTGTATATTTGTAATACATGCATTGCACACCAAAAAAAAACTCCCAAATCAACTGGTTATAAGATAAGTAATAACAAAAAAAGCTGTTAATGATTTGGACAATGTAGCATTACCTTTTTGATTTCTCATGATTGTGATATGAGTCTCGTCGTGGTATATTCATTGAAGAGGAATTTGTTAATTACACTGATTTATATCCTTACTGATATATGGATTTGTTTCCTTTGTTTTGATTTGATTTTTTTATCTTGTCCCACCAACCCAGGTACTAAAGTCCCGTTTAGGTGGTTTGACTATTTGAAGCAAACAAGTTCTATGGCAGCACCTGTCAAGTTTTTTGATAAAGTAAGTCATCCTGCTGTCACACACAGGTGTATATATATATCACTATATCGTCAAGTCAATGATAATATAACATACAATCCGGAACAAAACAATTCCTTTCGTTATGTGCATGTTCGCTATGATCGTGCTTGAGTTTATTTAGCAATTGTGCTATGATAGTGATAAAACTTAAAGGGAAAAATTATATAAATCAACTTCTTTATGGATAATCATTTATAAGCTTGAAAAACAATGAATGCAAGGTGTAAATATTTATTCAGTCTGAACCATTTGAGATATTATATACATGTGTCTAATATGTCAATCTTGGTATCCTACACAGGAAATTCCAAAGCATGGTTTTCGACCCGGCATGAAAGTAGAAGCCGTAGATCTGATGGAACCCAGGTGAGATAAGACATAATCCCCTTGATCCTGCCAATAGGACTAACCACGAGGAAGATCTAGAAAAATGTGGACAAATGTCATCTCTGATATTGTAAAGATTGTTCTTGCCAATAGAAAATAAACCACGAGGTAGATCTAGGAAAATGTGGACTGGCGCCATCTCTGTTATTGTATAGAAAAGAGAAATTACTTTTGCTAATACAAGGAAAAGAAGTCTGAATAGAGAGGAGTGGAGGAAGTTTAATCATTATTGATAATGAAAATGACAAAGAGAGAAAGCTTTTGTTCTTCATTATTTTAAGATCTTTATTCTTCTTAATAGTATGACTTAAGTATGAATCGGACTCTGATGCCTCGGCTGCCTACCTGATTTTCGGAACATTCTGTCTCCATTCATGTCTATCGCTAGCCACATATGATAAATACTATACTGAAGCACAAAAGAAATGCACCACGTCTTTGGGTTATAAAACAACCAAGTGTAATAATGATTTGGTTTGTTTGTATTATCTGAAATTGAATACAATTCAAAATTTTAAAGTAAAAAGCAGTGCTAAAAAAATTGATCAATAATTACAAAGAAACTGATGGTGAGGGGCGTGTTAAAAAAACAAAAAAGATCATCGAACAATCATAGGGGTTTGCTACATTTGTTTTGCTGAGAAGTTTCTTTGCCGTCCCATGTCAGTGATCAGCAAGAAACTGTTTTGCTAATGTCGGTTGACAATATAGAATATAGATGGGCCTGGGTTGTTGCCCTTGGTTGAGCGCTTCTTGACCTGTCCCACAGTGAGGTGGTTTCCGACATGAAAGGAAGGGAAAATCTAATTTTTGAATATTTTTTTGATGGTACGTTTCTTTTGTGCCTCAGTGTATAACTTTATCAAACTCATTGATCAGATTTATTCATGCTTCCTTATACAATCATATATCACTGCTTTCAGATTCTAAATGTATGAGTCACATTTGTTATGTTCTTTTTCTTGTGATACTACTAATCTACTTTCAGGCTGTCCAAATTTGAGGTGGGAAAACTTGTAAGATTAGATGACACCACACAAATTAACATTTCTAATGATAATGATAAGGTGTCTTTTGATCAAAAAGTATTTAAAGATGAGAAAATTTGCACCAGTATGTTTTGTAGTCCAACTGCAATGATATAAAATGAATGATTTCCTTTTTATGTTGTTCTTTTGACATTATTTTTTTTCCCCTTTTGCCAGGCTTATTTGTGTGGCCACTGTGACTAAAGTCGTGGGCCGTCTTCTTCGCATTCACTTTGATGGCTGGGAGAATAACTATGACCAGTGGATAGACTGTCATAGTCCTGACATATTTCCTGTTGGGTGGTGCCAAGTGATGAAACACAATCTGGAAGGACCCAGGTCAAGATGTGAGTGCCTAACGACTGCTGGAGCTTGAGCTTAGTTGGTGAAGCTTGTGGGTCACTATCTCTGGTTGAGCTTACTCACACCTGCCAAGTTCTGTTTTTTATAGGGAGCAATTTAAAACTCGTCAAACAACCTGTTTTCAGTGTTTTAATTGAATATTCCTCTTTTTTATATTAGTGTCCTGTTTTTCTGTAGTCTTGTCCTGTTTTTACTTTGGCTAGGGTTGGCAGGCCTGTGTACTTGTCATTTGCAGGCATGGGTTCAATCCCTACAATTGACAAAAACACTCTTCTTTATGGCTGTGTTTCTGTCAGACTTACCAACCAGTATGAAATTTTATATTTTGATACACATTTTGGTTGAAATATGGAAATATGATGTTGAAAAAACTGACAACTTAGGAGCTACAAATAAAATGTGACTGCAAAATCTCCTGTTGCCGAGCAAAGCAGAGTTTAAAGAATTATTTTATATTTTTTACTTTTACTATTATCCTAAGGAGGAAACCTCTGATGTCATTGGGTGAAAAATTATCTTCTACAATGAAAGTGGAGGCCTAGATTAGGTCAAAACACTTGGTTTTCAGCCCAGTCATTGCTTTAGACTGCTGTTTGCTACAGACGATTGAAACTTATAGTCTGTGGATTAGTATATTTGATTCAATGCCTGCATACCTTAGTCAGTAATAAACATGTTCTCCAAGTTTAAAGCTCTAGTAAGGTTTTTATAATTTTTTTAGTAACATAACCTGCTTGTCTGAATACTCCTCATGGGCCTCAGCAATGAAGGGGTTTTTTCTATTAAAAAAATGCTGGAAGAACTCTGGATCAGGTAGATAGGAAAAAAATTTAAGATTGTAGGTTAAGCATTAAAAGGGGGTTGCTTTTTGTAATGATTCTCACATTATTGAGAGTTTTTTTTCTTCATGGATTTGCCTCAGAAATTTTGCTGGCAATTTTTTTTATATTCGTTATATCTGTGCAATATTGAAATTAATTCTCGAAGGAAAGAAATGTGGTTCTCAACTATTGACAGAATTAACATGCAATATTTCTATTTCGCCTTATGTCGCAAAATCTGCTCAGTTTTCTTAAAGTTACCATCAAGGCAACGGTAAGTATTGTTATGGTCACAACTTGGGCAACACTAAAAATGTGACGCTCATTATGCTTTTCAAGTTTCAGGCCACAGTGGGCTGATCACCTGTTTGCCCTATCTACCTGATCCAGATTTCTTCCAGCACTGTGTCATTGCTGAACACAGAGCTGGCCGCTACATTCCTTAGGGGTATAAGGCTGTTTGGAAAACAAAACATTTCTATAACGCTGATATCCACTGAGAAGATGCTCGCTGGTGCTATACAATAATATAAACACATTATGTAGAAAATTGTGTACAGTTTTTTATTTGCTCTTTTGTGTCACTGATATTGCATAGTGTTCTATTTGTAAATTTTGTGTTTTCCATTTTCAGTTGAGTCAAACTTGTTGGGCAGTCAGTCCTCAGCTGCAAATGCAAGAAAACGCAAAGGAAAATCTCAAATGTACAGAGGCCCGAGAAAGAGTAAGTGGTTCCTGTTCATATAAATTGATATGCTGGTTGTCTGTGAAGTGTGCATTGTTATTTACTTTATGAGTTATTGTGTTATTTCCAGAAAGGGATGAATAAAGTTAATCTTATCTTATTATCTTCTTTTTAGTGGCCTATAGGTGTTGTTTTTATTTAGTTAGATTTTTTTCTTTCAAGTACTTTATCACTTCATGGTTACATGATATTGTCCCCGGTAAAATCTACATTACTGGAAAGTAATTAAAATATAAACATGGTTTATATGTGTCTTATTTCAGAAAGAAGCACTGGCCCAGACAAACGTTCCCAAGTGCTCACCAAGCTTTCTCCTCCAAAACCTTCTCCTGCCTTCAAAGGACGATTTAACCCTGCCATCCCCGGAGCCCTCCAGTCCTTTGGCTCAGAATCGAACTCCAATTATGCCTTCCCTCCACACAAAATCCTGTCACCCGAAGCCGTTGCTGCCAACTTACCACCTTTGTTAGAGCCAGATATCAACAGTAGCCCAGTGTCTTGTAAGTTGTGATGCGTTGTTGTATTTTATCCCTCTTTTCATAATTTGATCAAGCTTCATCAACACTTCAGTTTCTCTTGACACATTATTGTGATGCAGGGCTTTTCTAGCACTCGTCACTCATCCCATTACTGCTACAGTGTCCCATAGTATCCAAGATAGCAATTAGAGTTATCTATCCATGCACTTGCTGCTATTGTCATGTGTAGCTTTTGATTCGAGTCGTTTCGAGTGATCTTTGTCATGTTAAAACACTTTGAATTGCTGAATAGTCTTGATTTTATTCACTAGTCTGTCTAGACTTAACCACTTGACTGGCAACATTAAAAAAAAATGGATGTCCAGATTTGTAGATAAAAATAAGGAATTTTGAAGTTTGATACAAGCTTATGTTTCAAGCCCTATTGACTTTTTTCGTTTTGAAGTAAGTCCGAGAGGATTGAAAAACTTAAACTGTCTTGATTAAATGTAACTTCATCAGGGTATGGATTTCTGCTTACATTTTTGTATCAAAACAAAGAGAAATCACTGAGGAAAATGGTGTGACAAACAACGAGCTCATTGGTTTCATTTTGCAACCGCAGGTTATTGAATCGTATCTATTTTGATCGTAGCGGTTACCTCATCAGATATTATTCTTTTGATCAGGTTTTTATATTTCGTATAATGCTTGGTTTTGATGATGAGACCGGAAGCTTCAATTCTGAAAAGATAATGTCTGACATCATGTAATATTTTCCTCTCGTGTATGACGCACCTGACATTTTTTCACTTTTCTTCTATTTCTACAGCATCAATTGTTGCAGGGGTCAGTCCTGTCCTTGCCACAAGTATTGATACAAAACCTCCCAACCTAAGTCCACACCACAAAATACCTGAGGGCTTTTCTTTAGAGCTGGCCCATAGACTCAAGGGCGATACATGTGCCTCTTCCCTTTCCTCCGCCTTCAATGATGGCAATACCGGTAACAGCAATCTTTTAGAAAAGCCACTGAAGCAAGGCGTTGTTCCCCAGAACCCTACTACTATGAATGGCTCTGGTATGGACAGATTGTCAATGGAATCAAAGTCTAATCTCATCGTTTCATCTGGCGGTAATGAGAGGACCAGGGACACAGGGGGATCCAGTGGAGTCATTGTGTTGACGTTGTCGTCTCGGTTACGGGCTTTGCATCTCAACAAGTGGAGTCTTTCAGATATGGTGGATGTTTTGAAGGTGAATGGGTGCGGTGCCTATGCAAATATGTTTATTAAAAAGGTAAGAAGATGATGTGTTTTAAAAGTTTCTTTTTTTCCCTTTCTTTATCAATTCCTGTTATACCTTTCGGTGTCAGGTTTAAAACTTTTTGCAATTTGTGAGTAGCTGTGAAAGCTTGTCCTTTATTTCAGCTTGCAAACATGATGATAATCAACAGAGATGCTGATGGTAATTATTTTTTTTTGGTAAACATGACAACCACAAAGCAGTGTCAAGATTTCTGTAGTGGCATACAGTACAGATGTAAAGGTAAAGTATGTCCTTAAGCCTTTTAGGCTCACAGAGCTTAACCCGGTTTTGATAGCATGACGCGGACAGACGTGACAATTTCTCACTTTCTGAACAGGACGCTGGTTTGTCTATCACAGTATACTTTCCCAAGTCTCATTTGAGAATTGGTACCCATTTCTACACCTGGGTGGAGGGAGGCGAACCAGTAAATTGTCTTGCCCAAGGAAAAAACTGAAGTGCATGAAGCCGGACTCGAACCCACAACCCTCACCATGGTCTAGACTACTCAGCCACCTCGCCTACAATACATATGTGTGTTCTTCAAAGTGGAACGCGAGTCATAAAAAATCGCTTTCATGAAAGCAAATATGACATACTATACCTACCAAAGCCCACAGTGACAATGGCTCACTGTTTTTGATAATGGCTGAGAAGGTGACCACAAGGGCAATAGTATAATTTGTTTATTGGCCTTATTTTATGATTACAGTGGATCACCATGTTTAACGACAGTGGAAATAATGAGAAAATTATAAATCCGCAATTTTCCCTTCATAGCACTATATAATCTGTTCTTAGAGGGAGTTATACGTATATACATTTGGTCAGGTTCTTACAGATGATAATTATATCAGTTTCTGACCGACGACGGGTTGCAAGAACGGGTTCTTAGGCAGAGACCACTGTATTATCTCCCACTTCATCAGAACCAGTCACAGATAGCAGACCTGCCAAGTCCTGTTTTTTAGTCATTTTGAAATGGGGTTAAATTGCCTGTTTTCACTGTTTTATTAATTTTTCACAATATTATTTATTCTTTGTCTCTATTACTGTCCCATATTTGTGTAGTCTTATCCTGTTTTTACTTTGCTTAGGGTTGGCAGGCCTGAGACAGTGATTTTTTCCATGAAGTATAATGAGAGGTTACAAAATTTTATTTTTTGGGTCTCCCTCTCAGAACATCGATGGTACGAGTCTATTGGTAATGGATACAGATGCCTTGACCAAGTTGATGGCTGTTGTGGATGGCCCCATCATGAGACTGTGTGACCTTGTACAGCAAGTAAAATCGTGCTCAGCGGCGCTGGACAGATCTTCATCATAGACAAGATCGTTAGGGACTGTGTATTATTATTTTACCTATGTTTTATCTTTCTTTTTATTTATTTTTCAAACAATTTTTATTTCATGCTTGCAGTCAGTCAGTCATTAATCATTTTTCATTTCCATTATTATCATGAGTATTGTTTAAAATGTCTTATCTACCTGAAACTGAGAGATGCAACAAGATCAAATTTTTAAAAGAAAGAAGAAGAAAACTATTTTTTTTCTTTATAAACTTTATCATAGGTGTGTCTAACACGTGTCTTGGTACACTGCACAATCAAATTTTGGACTAGAATTAGAATGAGGAATGGGACAATTTAAGATCCTCCTTTTTCCCTTCTTTGACCATTGAGAAGAAAGTCCACTATTGTTCAAAATGATGTGTATATAGATTTATATATGATATATATATATATATATAAAGGACTTGATGAGCCAGTATCTAGTACTAGTAAGGATGAAGTCTACAGTGTATGTAAAAAATTTAATGCCAAGTTGGAGAAAAAGATGTTCGTTATACAACTATGTATAAGGAGATGAACGAAGTTTTAATGATTGGTTATGTTATTACTATTATTATTCAGGCCTTCCACAAATTTGCTGCGGGCAGTTGGCGGGACCCCTTCTGTGGACTGGGGGGTGCTAAACCGGTCCACACTCTTTCCTTTGTCTTCTATCCCCCTCACCTATCGTCCCCGCTCCTATGGAGCTTTCTGTTCTTGTCCTGGAATGAGATGATCCGGTTTTGCTAGGGGTTTGGGTCTCTTGCCGGGTGGAAATATTCAGTTGTATTCTTATTTTTTTGTTTTTTGAGAGAT
>JARBEQ010208504.1:0-12431 GCA_030265355.1 Tritonia tetraquetra
AATCGGGGCCATTGCATCAAGGGGATACTGTCACAATCGGGGCCATTGCATCAAGGGGATACTGTCACAATCGGGGCCATTGCATCAAGGGGATACTGTCACAATCGGGGCCATTGCATTAAGTTTCAATTTTTTAAAATATGTTTTCAGTGCTTTTGCTACAATGTTATGTGCTTCTAAACATATTTTCTTACCTATTTGTTTTTTTTCTGCTGTGACTGCGTAAGAGGGGTGCCAAGCCCAGAAAAGTGTAGAACTCGTTTTCTCACTAATCATCTATTCAATTTCAATCAAACGTTAAGTGTAGATTTTTTAAATAGTAGATTATATTGTCATTTGGGATTTTTTTTGTGTGTGTTGTTATGTTTTCAAAGATTCTATATCACTCTGAATTCTTCTAACCATTGCATGTGGAAAATGTCTCCTGTTTCACTGTTTGGTCCTTCTTTAGACCCCTATATTTTAAAAGATAATCTTTATAATGTAAAAAGCTTTAATCATGATGTAGCCACAAGATAGACCATAATGTGTGCCGACGAAAAAATAGATGAAATTGACCGTTTTGGATAAATATTGTTCCTTGTGACCCCACCCCCTACGAAAATTAAATTTTAAGAAAATGGAACAACATTTTGCACTTTTCCGGGCTTGGTAGGTACCCCTAAAAGTGCTATTTCTTACGCAGCCATAGCAAAAGAAGATCCAATCAGGTAAAACAAATATTATGATTTGAAACACATGATGATGTAGGAAAAGCATTGAAACCATAACGGTTTTATTGAAACTAAACAATTTGCCCTGATTGTTAGCGTCAATCGTCATACAAAAGCACGACTTTTTCCTCACTGTTATTGCGAATTCAGGGTTACTGGGTTTTTGGTTGTTTTTATAAAGCTAGATGCGTCCAACAGACAATCGCGTAATCAATTCATAAGCCAGCCAAAGGGGAAATAATCTAGTGTGCGATATTTCGTGTCAAAGACGGCCAGGTAGGATTTGAAGACGTTATGTAAATCTCCAGAGCAGAATTTGAGCTTTAAAGATCCAAACAAAACAGATAATTTCTAGATAGATTCGAATCGGTGTTGTAGATTGAATCAGGTGACTTTGAAAAAGTTGACATGGCCGTATTTGAAATACCCCACTGGTAAGTTTCTAGGGTACCGTCCTGAATATATGTAAGTACTTTGTATTGCTATTACTCATGAATTTCATATTATAATGGGCATGCCCTTACACTCTGGGAATTAAGTTTCCAAAGATCCATGGGCCTCCATTGCGATGACTTTACAATGTCTTAAAAAAGGTATAAAACGCTTTTTGTCTCATGTTCATACCATTAGACACCGGGCAAAATAGCCCTCCCCAGACCATCAAATCTGTATTCAGAGAAAAAGGGGGAGTGAGAAACCCCAGACGCGCTCCCCTCATATGATGGTTTCCATTTCATGCCCCGTTGTGACATGATGGAAGAAGACGGCGGGATAATGAGAGTGATGAGAACTCGAGCTTGATGTAGACTGGTCCTCTTTTATCGTGGAAGGGAAAATACGTTTTTTGGGGTTTATAGACCTTTTCAAGTCCATCACGAGTTAGAGGATTGGCCTAGACGTGGAGTGTCAGTGTTGGCGATCCCTGTGGGGTGGAAATATACTATTATTCGAGCGTGTTCTGGTTGGAGTTTATGGCAGTGGATAAAGGTTAAAGTGACCTGTGACCTCTCAAAGGTCTCACGTGACGCCAGCAAAACTAGATAAATGCTCACCACAACAAGTTAAAGCACTCAGTACACAGAGCCAATTCCGTTTGACCTTTCTGATCAAAGAGAATGGAGATTATTCCAAGCGTTGCTATTATCAGCAATTACCTACGTTCATTACTCTCGGCATATATATTTCATCAAAGTTTTGTGATAATAATTGCAGAGTGACCGAGTGAACGAATGAACGAATGAACGAATGAAAATGAATCATTGTAAAGCGCATCTGATCATCACTGATGGATTCCGGCGCTATGTAAATTACTATTATTATCATTATTATTATTATTATTGTTATTATTATTATCATCATTATTATTGTTTTTGTTGGTAAACTATAGTGATAGTATGTTCATGAGTCGAAATATGTTTCCGAGCTCGAACACGATCGTCCCTTCGTCTGGTATGTATATTGATTATACTTTTCTACTATCTTTGCCACTAGACATAGTGTTTTTGCGTTAGATGGCCGGTACATGTTGCCTTAACGGTATCATTTCAAAGGTGTGACGATTTTTCACTATTCTCTTTCAGAGTCGATGGACTACATGAAGACTTCAGGTGAAACATACAGCAATAAGCCCACGTATAAAAACCCTCATGTAGATCTTGGAATCAAGAAACCAGAGCTAGTATTCTTTAGCGTTGTTCACACAGACACCGAATTTAATTTATTGAACATCTACTGACGTCGAATACACTATTCGCATAGTTAAGTGCACTTAAATCAGACTAGCTGAACAATAACAATTTAGGATGTGATGAGTTATAATGAGCTCTCTAGCTGGTTTGGACACCTCTGCGTGTCCACTTTATCGCTGTTTTCAAACAGCAGACGATATGAGTCACATGCAGTTTTGTTCCATGCAAGATTCGCAATGAAGAAATATATGTAGTCAATTAGTATAGATATTTAGGGACTATATTTACAGAAAAGTTAACGTGGGATAGAAATACCGATGTGATCATAAAAAGCCCACCAACGCCTGTACTTTCTGATAAAACTAAATTCGGTCTCAGTCAGCAATGTGACATTGATAACTTTTTTATAATCTTTAATCGAAAGTATAATTTTTTTTCATGAATCTATTGGTTTAAGAATCAAAATCTGAGGCAGAAGACTTCAATCGAAAGAATAGTGCGCCTCAGTTCTAAAATCACTGGTGAAGAACAGCGCAGCTTTAGTAAATTCTCTGTTAGTTTAACTTTAAAGAGAACAACCCATTACATGATGAATTTGTGAAATCAGGCATGCGTTCCAGGTGCATAGCATGTAAGATAAACAGAAGACGACTTTCTATTGTTCCATCTTCAATTCGTCTCTTGAATTTATAAATTCAGGGAAAATGAAGAAGGCTGCTGCTTTGCTTTAGTCCAATTGTATCACTCGACGGTGAATATGCGTAAGCATAAGTGAAATAGGACTAATTGTAAATTTGTTAATTGACTTACTTAGATACAAGTAATAGTAATTTATATGTAATTTAGTAATCTATGTGTTTGATTTTTATTTGATCTCATTGTCATTTATACTCTAGCCATATGATTTGTATTTGCCCTCCGGGGGTGAATATCGTCTGAATCTGAATCTGAATGTTTCACACATCATTACAGTCCATCTAAAGTCATTATCACATTTCGTATACAATCGATGCTACAGTCCACCTACAGCCCACACACAGTCCACCTACAGCCCACCCACAGTCCACCTACAGCCCACCCACAGTCCACCTACAGCCCACCCACAGTCCACCTACAACCTACAGCCCACCCACAGTCCACCTACAGCCCACCCACAGTCCACCTACAGTCTACTTCAATCATTGCTACATTTGAGTACTGTCAATAGTACAGTCCACCTACAGCCCACCCACAGTCTACCTACAGTCTACTTCAATCATTGCTACATTTGAGTACTGTCAATAGTACAGTCCACCTACAGTCATGGCTACAGTAAAAGCTAGTTCACAAACAGTCGATGCTACAGTGCACCAACATCCAATACTACATCCAATCTACAATTGATGCCACAATCCATCTACAGGCATTGCCGCCTACACTCATAATACCTAAAAAACCAAAGCCTCCAGAACAGTCTCTTGGATAATCTTGATGCCTCACATCAAAATTAGAAATACAAAAGCGTCATAACTACACCGAGACTCATTTCCTATCATGAAATGTAAAACAATGATTGTACGTCCATACCGGTATACCAGACTCTCTGTGGTATTGCAATCAAACGATGTCCCGAGCAATTTGAGCTTTGCAATAATCACAATTGTCTGTGCACACATATTATTTGCTTTCTCTTCTAATATTTTATGCGTGGGATGTGGTTGTCTCTATAGACATATCATGTCTGATCATGTTAGCCACGGATCCTTACTATCAATAAAAATGCAATTGCCCCAATTTTCGGACATGATGCATTTTATGTAAATACATTGAGATACCGTTCGTTTTTACAACCCGTCTTTCTGTTGTGTTTTAAAGAAGCCGAAGAATGAAGACTTGATTATTTAATCTATTAATATTAGACAAGGTGTATCGAGTTTTGTGGCTGGGCGTGAAAACACTGATGTGCGTGCCATCAGAGAATCGAATACGTGCCTGTTCAATGTGGTCTCCAATAAAAAGCTATTCTGCCCATGAGAAAGAAACGAAAGGTCCACATGCTTAGACAGATGTAAGCTTTTGTTTGTGTCTGGTGTTGTCTTATGGATTCTTGCTGTTTTGTTTTTGTTTTTGTTTTTGTTGGGGATTGTTTAGTGTTTGTTTGTTTGTTTGTTTGTTTGGGGGGGGGGGGGGGTAGGGGTTTTGCACTTTTAAGGCTGACAAAAAAGGGAAGTGTATCCGTCGTTCCATGACCTAATAACCTGTGGGGAAATCCGTGCTTTATGAATACGGACAGTTTTGTATAAGGACAAAGGACGACAAGCAATTATTAGTATCTGGTCGAGATTGCGATGTTGGGTTAATGTGTAACTAGTAGATATCCAGAAGTTGTTTTTTTCATACAGATACCAAGCAGCAAGATCTTTGGACTAAAATTGTCAACCATATACGATCCTCATTGATATTCCAACTAGTATTCAATGTCGCAATGATACTTTAAAACGTCTAGTGGCATCGGTTGATCCGCATTAATTACAATACTCAGACAAACATTGAGTTGTATGTATTTGATGTCTATATTATTGTTTATAAGCATATGCATGGCAATTTCCCAACCTGTCACAAAAAAAAACATTTCGCCATTACTTCCAAATGCGAAAAGAGACACAGAATAGATTGAGAATCAACGCACCTTGATAAGAATTTAACAGCCTCTCCGGTCGCCACTCTGATTCAGTTATCGATAAGATGCAGATGGAATTATTCGATGCCAGTTTAAATCAGAGGATGTAAGAAGCAGAAACAGCAATATTAACACGTTGTCGTAAGCAGCCAGTATGTGTTGCTAAGATAATGGCATGCCAAATCTAGAGATACAAAGAGTCAAATAATTTCATCTGTGCTGACATCTCACAATGATTTTGACTGAGTGTTTGTTTCTCTACGCCACGTTCGTCGCCGTCGCAAAAAATATATTGATATCTATACCAACAGCATTATTGATCTTTATGTGACATTTGAGAAATCAAAGAGGATGCGATGTGAAAGAGATAGACCAGGGGCGGACGTAGAGTTGTTTTATTTGAAATATTCGTCTTTGCCAAAACAAATTAGTTTTATTAGGGGCGGGGGGGGGGGGGGGGTAGCGAGTAGTGGGGATCCTATACAAATGTATTATGTTGACGTGTTTTGGAAAGGATATCATTTCCTGTGAATATAATTTGGTGTGTTTGATTATTTCTACATCGCAATGTATTGATGCAAAATATCATGATAAAGGAAAAGGGTTCTGTGGCGGAGTGAATAGCACTATGGCCTCTGGTCGTACAGGTCAGGAGTTCCATAATTATGAGATGTGTGTTGATTGATCTGATTATTTTAGGCCAGTAACGCACTGAGATAAAACTGACTTAAGTCGGGTTGATTTAGATCTGTAACTGTGAGTTTTATAGGGACGGCGCTCACTACAAAACAAAAAGCAAGTCTGTTTAAGCGTTGTGACCAAATGTAGAAATATAAACCGCGGCGCACTAAGTCAAATCAGACTTTGTCAGTTTTGTCTTAGGTCTTTGTGCGTTTCTGGCTTTAGTGTTTTCCAAATTTAAGACCTTTATATTCGTATTGAATTTCCATGTACAATCTGCTACTGACGAGTAAACAGGATACAGCTTTTGATATTATTCTATATCAAAAGGGCAAAATACTTGTTTTACAACTGCGTACCTGTGTTTTCTGATAGGGTTGATCAGAACAATATATATGTAACGCGAGACGTGGGGTAATATACTTATTATATTTACTCCACGGTTCCGTCACCTGTTTTGTCTTTAGGGGATGATATAGAAGGAGAAGTGATAGAAAGTGCCTGTATTGGCTCGTTAAATTAGCACAGACTAACACCAAGAAGATTATAGATTTTGGGTTTAAAACATTATTATTTTCCCTTTTATTTATAAACATATCCAATGATTGCCTAATGGTCCGTTCCGCATGGTAGGGTACTTAGCTAGTTCTCTATGATGTTCCATGTTATATGTTAGCTTCAGTACTTCTCCTTGTCATAGCTCTTTGGCTTTCTATCTCCCAAACCGGAATTATCATCAGAACGGGTAGGAGGTACACACGTGGCCCTGATGAGGCATTTAATCCATTAGAACAAACAATATTGGGTCCATGTTAAGCCGAGTTCCAATGTGGTGTGATAGACAAGACAGCGTTTAACGTAATGACCATCAATTGATATTGTACTCTCCAACTCCCAAAGGATAGGAAAACGCCGTCTTTTGTGATTGACGGACGACGCGCAAGTTTCTGGCAGCGAGGTCCTCCACTAGCTCCGCCCACCAATCATTTGTATCATCCTTCCTTTCTAAAGCCACTTTAATTGCGTGTTATGCCCATATTTGGAATGCGTTGGCTTTGATGGCCTAATTACGCGTAAGGACAAACTGCTTTCGTTTTCAACTAAAAGGCGTGGATCTTAATCTATTGACTATTGATTAACAAAGGGTCCACTAACCGTCTAGCACGCAACCTGTTGACGCTTGAGTTATCTATTGTTTGGAGTAGACACGCCAGACAAAGGCCCATTGTAATTCACGTGAGATACCTCGCACAGGTGAATAGACAATAAGTTTATTGTATAATAGTCTAACTTCATAAGGTAGAGAAGAATAAAATGGGAGACACCTAAATTACATACCGTATATACGCTGGTGAGCATAATATTTGTGACAACACCCGTAACATGATGTCATTGTCGCGTCATGTCGAGTAAATATCATTAAAACATACATGATGATTTAAAGATTTTACATTATCATTGATGCATTCCCAATTCATTGTTGTAAAGTGGCAAATCTAAAATTGACGCAAAAATAGCTATTGTTTATTGAGGTCTTATTAGTCTGTGAGGTATTTAACAGTGATTTCATAGTGGTGTAGACAGTCCAAACAAAAATGGTTTGCCCCTGGACCCCATCGCGTGAAAGGATTAGGTCTCCAACTGGATGCTAATGTACTACAGCTGTAAACGTGGCATCGAGACATAAAGCATGCTCAAAATACACTAATATGGAATAGCTTTCCGGAAATCATCTTTGCCACAGAGGCACTGGTATAGCCACTTGGCACGGACTCTTCTGACATTGGAGTCCAGAACTTTTCCAATCACAGGGAAGGTTACAAAATTGATTCGTGAAAGCTGATGCTGGAGAAGAAGAACAATGTTTTCGAGTTTTCATGTTCGTAATTTGCATCAATACTCGAATCGAGTGTCCGATCACACAACATGTGTGTTGACTTTTGTTATGTGGCATGGTCGGGGAACATTTATACATGTTGGTTATAATTCGATATTTGAAAATTATACCTGGATCTCTCTGTTATGGATTGAATGGGTTCCACCATTCATACGTTTGGACCAAGTTTTAAATCATTTGTTTTTTATGTCCTTTCATTATAGGTCATATCAAAGGCGGGACCTCCGTCTCATAGTCCATCTCCGATATGACTTGATTTCACAAGGAATCCACAGAGCCATAACAACGTCGAGAACACTCAAAAGAAGAAATATCCACGTCGAATCCAGGACCTTCGACCCACAATGCGAATGAGTTATATACCGCTACGCTACGACGCCCTAAAGGACATTCAAACTCCGTCAGAGAACAAATGTGTATAAATTTCCTTTGGAACACTGACCCCATTTACAAAGATGCTTTGCCTGGCAGTGCTTATAGAAAATTTGAACATTTTCTGCTGGGATGGAGCGAACAACAGAAGGCCCATGTGGCACTGGGACGTTAATGATTCCATGATAGATGAAAATCGTAAAGGCCGTTTATTGTGGCAGCTTCCATAGTAAAATACAGTGGATTGATCACCGCTTTGCTTGTCTTGGAGCTGGATACAAGAGAGGGCGGGGGAGGGATACTTGGTGTACCTCGTCCTCACGTATTCAAATGTCATGTCACGAAAAGACATAATATACGATAAGATCATTGTTTGATATAGCCTGTTATAAATGGTACGAATGGCGTGAATGTTGCGACGTGCAACGCTCCTCCTTCATATTATTCTATACCGATCAACAACCGTTGCACCACACGCAACTAAAAATAATGCAAAATAAAGACCGATGCGGGAAGCATAAATCCAGAGTCACCGTTAACTTTTCCTACCAAATTCCACAGTGAACAAACTATTCTATGTAATATTTGATTTCAATTTTGATCAAAGCAAATGCAACAACTTTTTCGTGAATATTCAGTATGCGTCCCGTGGGGGAGAAGGGGGGCAAAATTACCAAATGAGTTTTCTATCAAAGGTTCGCTCGAGGGGTCACACAAAGTAATCTGTTAATGTGGGTTGAGTCATCTTTGACATTGGGATGAAAGGGGAAAGAAATATGTACCACTTTTATAGTCCGTTCAAGATAAGTATTATCTCGAAAATTAAATGTGTGTTTTCATTGTTGATACGAAGTCGGGTTCGTATCGAGACTAAACAAAATGTTTTAAACAGCTCATTTATAAGCAAAACAAAGGACTATAGTCAAAATTTCCCCACAGCGCCGTCTGGCGAAATGTTATTAAGAAAATGGCACTTTGATTCTTGATCCCGTGGCTTGTGTGAGCAGGGGCAAGCACTCTGGGAGTGAAAATTGGTTTTTGCCCTGTCACTTTCTTTAACCAGCACGGATCAGATCCTAAACCGGTTTACAAGGGCTATTTGTCAAGGTCATGGACATCTCTATTGGCAAAGATAGAGGTTAAAGAGGGACTAGATCCCACCTGCAAAGTCCACCATTTTATCATTACTTTACCAAAAGTAAAAGTACAGCACTGTTGTGTTTGTAGTTCCTTTTGCTGTACTGAATTGTTTGCCATTTATTATCAAAACCAACAACATTACAAAAAGGTACTTACATTCACTTATTATAGATATTGATAAATGTATTGATACATGAACAAATATATTATTGATAAAGATGTGTTTGTATAAGTTACATATCATGAAAAAATAGACAAAACAATGCATACAAATACATATGATATATAGGTAAAATGCATTTGCGGAGTAAGTGTTTCTTTGAAATTCATATATATATAACTTTTGATATGCCACACTTCCCGTTTACATTGTCCTCTAAAACAGTCGATTATGACTTCTTGAATATATATTTTCTAAGTTCATGTTTGTACTTAGCACTCATCCTGTAATATATATGAATGTTTATACTCGAGTTAAAAGTCTCTACAAGTTCAATAAACCCTAAAATTACAAAATACACAGGCCAGGGTATATCGTATATCAACAGTCGTATGACGTTCACGGTCGAGTCAGGTGCAAAGCAGATGAGATTCACACTACATAGTACAGATAACATACGCATGAGCTTTGTCTCTTTCTGGTTGTATTTCGTGGTGGTCTTTTTGTCTAGGTGACTGGAAGATTGTTCAATGTCAACACTGCCTTGTTGTTTTTCTACTTTCTGGTTGGTTGATGATGATGTCGCTGACCTTTTAAATTTTTTAGACATATCAACTTTCCACATGATAGTAAAGTTACCAGCAAAAATAATGAGGATGGATAGAATTCGGAAAACAAATGCGTTAGCGATATTCATGATGAAATAAGTCTCTCTTGGTATATTTTCGTTATATCTGTAAACAAGTCTCGATAAGTTCTTGCCGGCCACTTCCTCCCATACTGGGATGCGGGCAGAGTAATTGGGAAAACAAAGAATTATTATGATTCCACATATACACCCAACAGCAACATAGCTCCGCTTGGGGCTAAATATGTTTTTTGCATGAAAAGGGAACACAACACACAAGGACCTTTCGATGGCGATATAGGCTGTGATCCAGCAGGTTGTTTGAGTAAACATTCGTTTTGGGTGAAGAGCGACCACCCTAATGGATTCAAATATATTCCATCGTAAAGTCTCTTGGTCTAGTGTGTTCAACAGAACAAAACCGACAGTTGCCAAGAGAGTCAGGGAGCAGCAAACGAAATCTGAAATTGCCAGAATCAAGAGAACGCCGTTGGAACTGTCGGAGAGGAGACCCATGCGATAGAAGATGATGATGTTGATAATGTTGTTAACTATGCCATATGATGCCACCAAACCAGTGAAGCCAATTCTAACAACGATTTCAAACAGGAAGACTGTGCCAGTATATCCACGGAGTTGATACCAGTCACTTTCTTCAACGTGGAGTGTCGTCATATTAGAACTGTTGATAAAAACTGACTTCGACATGCCCATTATTCCGTCCTCGTTTGACATCTGAAATGAAACGAAATGATATATGTGGCCCATTATAACAAAGTGATGTATAAGTCGGATAAATTCACTTTGGAGACATCAGCAACAAAAACAATAACAACAACAACAACCACATAACAGCTCAGGGTCATTATTATAACTCACTACGTCTATGATCTTCACGTGGCCATATCTCAGTAACCTATCAGTAAAATGTCAGTAGTATAAGAACGGGGAATGGCTGCCCTTAATAAAGATACCACTATCTCTAAATGTATAAATGTATAAACTACGACTTGTGTTCTACGTAATTGAAACCGGTCACATATTATTGTACTGTAAGTAGGTAGTATGTCCTTACACGTTTGGCCCATCGTGCCTGAGCTTAACATGGTTTTGGTGGCCTGAAGCAACCAATAAGTTGTAATTTGTGACTTTCTAGATAGGACGTAGATCAACCGCAGTCTATTTTCCGAACGTATAAGAGTTGGTGCCAAATGTTACTCCTGGTTGAATTTTTTACCAAAGACAACGACTAAGACCCTGAACTAGGACTGGAAACCACGACTCTCCCAATGAACATCCATTGTTTTAACCACTCAACCACTCGCCTAATATGTCGTATATGTCATGGTGTTTTCTGTTTTCTATTCGAATGTTCTCATTTTCAATATTCAATTTTGCTTTCGAAAATATTGGAAAGAGGGAAATAAGCCAGGTAATTCGAGGCCAAAGTAGTTAAAAACAAAATCGATTAACGATTGGCGTTGTGTCCTTAGGTAAGGCACTTAACTCTGCTTACCTCACTCGACTCAGGTGTAAATGAGTACCCGGCCGAGGGCAGCGAACGATCTTGTCAGAATGCTAGTGCTGAAGCGCCTAACCGGCAGCTCACACTGTATACTCCCCAGGGAGTTGAGAAGGATACAGGAGTGTTATGGCCTGCATGGGGTAAAAAACTATACATTGTAAAGCGCATTGAGCATGATGAACTTCGTGGATATGCGCTATATAAGTGTTCTACTTTACTTTTTTTACTCTAACGAAACACATCTGATGGTTTCCCCGTCCCTCCGCATGGATACGAACAGAATTCCTTTCGCCTGTCGATACCATCAATTCAGATTGAGATAGCTTACGTACCTGTGTGGTAAGACTAAGCTAACTCACCGAGCAGGTATGATGACAGATATACGTACCTTTGTGATAACACTGGACGAATGCCTTGTTTTCGAATATCTCTTTAAGGTGGGACGATGATGATGATGATGGTGATGATGATGATGATGATGATGATGGTGAGGGTCTTTCGCATCTTAGTGACGCCTTGCTGTCTGTTTTTCGGTGTTTTAGGGCGCTATCGATACAGGTAGGCCATTTCTAATCTTTGCTGTTAGTTCTTGCCAACGTGTTCTGTCTTGTGCAATCGGTCTTATATTCATACGATAATAGAGCGCATGCTTATCTTCGAGGTAAATTGAATGACTGGGAATACTGCGTGGCTTGGGTAATCAATCAATTATAATAAGATGTCTTTGTTATTTCACTGACATACAATCGTTTCTGACTGCCCTTTGACTTCGTAATTATTTAATATCTTTTTTTTTTTGTCGTATCTCTTTACTGAATTTCTTGATCTGTATGACCTACATAATTATAGGTTGTAAAGCAACATAATTTCAGGTTGACAAAAAGAAATCATTGTGTGTGTGTGTGTGTGTGTTCTAAAATTGGTACAGCAATGCTCGTTCGTGTGTATGTGTCTGTGTGTGTATGTGT
>JARBEQ010208615.1:0-12430 GCA_030265355.1 Tritonia tetraquetra
AGGGGAGTGGCATATAGGTTTTCACCGAGCTTCAAGGAGAAAAATACCCGACAGTGTCGCTGCCGGGAATCGAACCCTCTGCGCCCCAGGGACCCCCAACTTGAGGAGATTCCACATGAATATCCAGGGCAGAGCCAGCCATGTAAACTCTAAAAGGTCCAGATAAAAAATCCGAGCCAGGTGGGACTCGAATCCTGTCCTCTGTGTCCAAAGTCGAGTGAAACAGAGAGAGAGAAAGAGAGAGAGAGAGAGAGAGAGAGAGAGGGGGGGGGGGGGAGAGAAAGGGAGGTGGAGAGATATATAAGTATAAGTTTTCATTATTTGCCCGTCTCTCCAACGGACGGACGTGCCAACTACACACACAACTGATTTGCAAAGAGTTTTAAAATTTGTATTCATTTGTTGTACAGATCTCTGTGTTATGTGTTATGCTTGGTTGTTTGTTGGCCGAGGAAGGGTATGATCCGAGACGTTCCACGTCCCGGTTTCTTTTTCGTTGTCCTTTGGAAGAATGTTTCTACCTTTTTTATTTATCTTTTACCCTGTAGAAACACTTTTATTTCTCTTGAGATCAGATATCATATAAATGGCCTGTTCACTAGCACCTATCATTATTGGTTATACAATTTTCAAATGAATACGTAGTTTTCCTCTACTTAAAGGTAGTCTAACAGGTTGGGTTTTCCGTTTTTTTACCAAAACTTTCATAATAATATAGGCTACTGTGATCCAATAAATAATCAATCATCAACCTCTTCTATGTGATTAGTTACGGAGTCCTCGAAAATATCGATATAATAATGATGAAGAGAGATTCTCCAATTTCAACGCCTGCAGACACGCTAAGGTCTAATATAGAACCAAATACACAACTCGAGGGCTACAATATAATACGAGTAGGTAGAATTTGAAGAACAATTTCGTCAGCATGACAATGATCAATAAATGTTCCACGCATGCGCTTTAGCCTTTGATCGACTTCCGTGCCGATAAGCTACCGTGTGAAAATTTCTGATGATGCGATGCTTGGAGCGATGTGTGTAGTCGGCAGCGAAGTTGTGTGTGTGTGTGTGTTTGTGAATCACCGATTCACCTGAGATAAAGGACGTGAAGTGATTGGAAATTCAATATTGATTCTGTCTCACGACCATATGATATTAATATTATTATTGTCAAACGGTGATTAACAAAAATGGGCGTTGACATGATTCCAAACAATCGTAAATAAGTTAATAAGCTGTTCTATTTTGTTCCATTCCATTCCAAAATGAGTAAGCAGAAGCAAGCGAATTGGTGAGTTCTAACGGCCGATTTGCAATCAGGGATTTTACCACTCGGTCTACTATTCAATTGCTGTTTATCATCTGGACTTACTTTTATCGATTGGAAGGTAAGTAGTTATTTTTACAAATTTTTCGTTCTTTGTAAATTTCTTATAATTAGTGAAACAACCAAAAAATGGATGTTTCGTGTGTTTGTTCCAATTCTATAAAAGTGAAATCTCGCGCTTTTGAACTTGTCACAAAATGGCCGACATTTCTATAAAATTCAGTTTTCTTTAACTGTCTATTAGATATGTCTAGAATATATTTTTATACAAAACACTCTCTTGATAAAAAAAACCAACGTTCTAATCCCAACACACGGGTAGCAGACAAATGGTAATGTTTTTAGAAAAGGCACAAGGAAGGTTTTATATTACGTACGGGAGTTCAGTCTGAGATTACCCCCGTCATAGAGATTTATCTCCTAAGAGATCTTAGAGTAGATAAGTAGTGTAAAGTATCCTATCTTTTACTTTTAGATCAGATCATGAGCTGTTTGAAGGTGGTAACATTAGTCCTCACTCTCTAGTTGGCAACCAAGTTTTCTCTTGAAACCGAGTGGCAAATGTTAATTCAATTAATAAAAGCTCTATATCATTGTTTATTATTGTCATTTAAACACAAAAGTTCCTATCATGTCCTCTAATGCCAGTCACAGTCACAGACAGTATCAATAATTTTTTTGTAAAAAGCCTAGAATTTAGGTTCGGTTAATGATAGAGGGGGGTCTAATAGTTGTGAAATTGGAAATGAAACTTCTGTCTCCACTAATGTAAAAATTCTTAGACCTCATTAGTCATTGTTTATATGGACATATCTTCTTTCTTATCCAATTCCCTTTTACCATTACAGAGTAGGGCCAACACAAATGAGTCTGGATTTCTCTGTATCAAGATATTAAGCCAAGCAGGTGATCAACCCACTGTGACCATTTTGTGGTAGGAATTAATTTTGCCCGGACAGTGGCCGTACGGCCTACTCTTATCAATGTTTAACTGCCAAGGGTTCTTTAACGTGCACACGGGACCTCCGTGTTTATCGTCCGTCTCCGATGGGACTAGGTTCTTGATCCCACCTACCTGAATAGGATCAGGGGAGTGGCGTTTTCACCGAGTTTCACAGAGAAAAATAACCGACGCTGCCGGTACCTTTCGCTTCAGAGGCAAGAACCGTACCTTTGCGCCACTGGGACCCCATACATATGGATATTATGATTATAATAAAATTTGACATTTTCCTTTAGGAAAGGGTGAAGGTTCTCGCCCACTTTTCCATTCTTTTTCTCTTACTCTTATTGATATAATTTGACAAAAGTATTGTTCCTTATTGATATTAAGCCACTCAAAAGTGAAATCATTGTAGTGTAAAGAACAAGTATTATCTAGATATCTAATTTTGTTTACTTCACTCAGACTCAGGATTGCATTTTGATAAAAGATTTTTTGTTTTCTTTCAATATGATTAATAGTCATAAAGAGATTTATTTATGTCTGCAAGTGACATCTTCAACGAAAGGATGTTGCACATTGTATGGATACAAAATTTGTTTCATGGCTGTTGGGTGTTTAGAATTGGTTATGAAGTCCACCCATTTTTGGTAGCCAGTACCTGTTGCACCTACAAATGTTTGGAAACTAGCGAAGAAGGGTGTCTAACCATCGAGGAGTTGAGATATGTCTTGCGCTTTTATACAAAGTGATTATTTGGGACATAGCCCAAATGACCTCCGCCTATACTATATTGTGACTATCTATTATTTATTATAAATTTTGATTTTCCACCCAGAGTGGCAAACTCTTCCAATTTTTGTTGTGGGGTTGACCAAAAGGGAACAATTTGCAATTTGTTATTAAGCTATGATTAACGCTAGTGTATTGCGTGTGTATTGTTTATGACGCCAATAAAGGATGATGGACACAATGGGCTGATCACATACTTGTCTGAAATCCTTCAATCCATTGCATCCCCTGCTGTTTGTTCATATGTGGTGGTCAGGAGGTTTGCATTTCGAGTTGTGGGTGTCGTGTGCACCATTTGTGGTATGAATTATAAAGCTGATCCCTCTGCGTTGAGGTATTGATCAGGTTTGTTCAAACACAGAGGCAAACAATAATTTTGATAGAATCAATAAGAGCTTTATTGTCAGATGAGGAATCGTTTGTTTTTGTTATATTGGTTCCACATAGAATAATTAATCACACATCATAATGTAAAGAGAACATCATTGTACTACATTCTTGCGTGTATATATATATGCTATTATTAATGCATGATGCCCAAGTTGTATTTCCCACCTACTTCCATTGCAGATCACATGCTAGAGTAGGTACATTCACAAACTAGGAGAACATTTTTTATTTTTTGCCAGTACTTGTGAGGTAGCATTTTTTTTCTGGTGGTCTCATAGTCTTTTGATTTATAAAAATGATTATTATCACATTATTTTGCTGTGAAGTTGAAAACCCTTTTCTAAATTAGATTTGATCAAAAGTTAAATCAAATTTTCACTAAAACTTAAAACCCTATAGAATCCCGTTTTCATTCTATAATAATAATAAGCTGTTTACTTTTTATGCATTAATTGTCTGGGGGTATAGGAATGAGCATGATCCTATCTGCACCTTCATTGACAGATTTACCTAGCCTATTGTCATTAATTGTGGCTCTTATCTTTTTTGTTGTATATGAAATTCTTTGACGTATAGCATTTTTGTTACTGTTCCACCACATGCATACTGGGCACCCGAAACAACATGACAATTATTATTATACTGTGCCTCGTGTCTAAAATTCAGTCATTACAAACACAATTTCTGACCTGTATTCTGTCTTGATATTTTCCACTTTCACCTTGCCATGTCAGCAACAACTATTATTTTATTATGATCATTGAGTTATAGATTTTCTGTAGGTTAATTGTTAATTTTACTGAAAGTTAGAAGTCTGGCACCTGGTTGAAGGGTCAGATACTGAATTTTAGACAAGAGGCCCGGTGGTAAGAAAGAGCTAACAGCCAAAACAAAATGTCAATTTTTAATTCAATGTATTGCCCAACTTTGATGGGAGTGAATCATGGACACTAGATAGTAGAAATAAAAGCAAATTACAGGTAACAGAAATGAAATTCCTAAGAAGATCAATAGGCAAAACAAAGAGAGATACAAATTAGAAATACTAGAATTATAGAGAAGTAAAATCTGAAAGTCTGGAAATGAAAATAGATAAATATCAGTTAAGATGGTTTGGACACATAAACAGAATGAAAGATAGCAGAATTCCTAAACAAATACTGGAATGTAAACAGCAAGAAAAACTACCTAGAGGCAGACCAAAGAAAATGTGTCAGGATGCAGTTTCAGAAATAAAAAAGAGATGATCTAAGCTTCTGTAGGCAAAGAGGGTTAGCGATTTCCAATGTTGTGCCCTGCCCTATTAAATGATTCTAATTATCTATCCTTATCTTTCCATTTTTTGTCTCTATTAAATGTCTGTGTATGAGTTGGGAAGTATGACAAATGTGTTGTCACAAACTGCCACAGTGGTCGAATTCTGCCGATCATAATGTAATACCAATGTAACGAATGATAATACGGGAACAGCTGGGGTGCTGCATCTCGACTGTAACACATCATACGTTGCCCCATTTAACTGGGGTCTTTGTAACACAATTGAAATCCTTTGATTGTATCTGTCGCGTTCACGTTTGCGACACCGACCAGAAACATTGTAACCCACGTAGATTGTAACGTATCGAAATGTCGGTGGGTCCCGTCTGTGTCATTTACGTTTTGGTATGTTTGGAGTGTGAGACCCGCCCCTATCTCTATGGGAGTCTCATGCCAGACCCTATAATCTTATACTTTCGTTTCCCAAATGCTATTGAGACACTTTACGTAATGTTCCAAACGAATGGCATTCACACAGCAATATCCATTATATTAGAGAATTCACAGAGCGAGGCATGTTGTATGTGATTCTTTCAATAGTCGGTCCTGACAATGTAGTAGTCAGTGCCCTACCCACACCAAAAAATAATCACCTACGGGGAAAAGTTTTGCCCACACAACCAAGTCTCCCCCCTTTCTCTATACTTTACCTTTGTTGACGCCTACCTACCTTTTGTCTCACCTCTCTCCACTTCAGTTATACCTTACCTGGCTAGTTAGAGGGTGAAGGGGGAAATGTGTGTGTGTTTGCGAGAAGGTTATATGGTAGGCCTACACGAACAGCAGAGTGTAACGAGCTTAGGCCTTGGGGGCAAGCGGACTGACAAGGCAAGGCAAGAGACCCTTCACTCGCTGATCCCGTTTGTGTCGTCAGTCCACGAATGTCATGCTTGGGCCAAGTTGGATGTTGTGTACTGAAAGAAGGCCCTTGTGACGCGTGACGTCTCTTTACGTTCAGATGATGTTATGCTGTGTTTCAGAGGCAAACAGTCGGAGATAAAGTATTTTTAGAAATATCCGTTATCTTTTCATGTTCTAAATGGAAAGCTGTGTTCGTTCAATATTTCTGATAACCTAGATGGATATTTCTGCGATAAGTGGATACCATTCTCTTGTGCGGATTTGTAATCTACATTCGTGTTCCTGTTGAAAGTGACCCCATTACCTTACTGGGTCTGATCGTAGCCTGCTTTCAGTCACCCACTCCGCTCCAAACAAACTTTATTTTAACTTTCGATCATATAATTTTCTATGTTTCGTTTTGGTAATAATTTAGCTGTTAACTTATGGGATATTCTTGATCGTGATCATATTAATTTTATTATATTTATGTCACAACACTATTGGAGTCGTCAGAACAACCGTCTGTAGATATGTCCTCGTCGAGTTTGGACGAGAACTGATAAAATTTTAGTTTTTGTCTTGTCGGTTGGAAAATGGTTTATTTGCATACTTTCTTTTTCACATGTGTCGAATTGAATGTCTTGTCTGCATTTTGTTGTCCAAGTTGTAGTGAGAAAATAATTTCGCAATAACTAACAGGATTAATTTGTCCCCAACGGTTGACACCATTTTAACCGTTTCTTTGTTTGTCTTATTAAGTCTCCTCTAAACTGTCTCTCTCTCTCTCTGAGTTTACAGAGTTAAGTGTGTATGCTACACATACCCTTGGATATTTTTCGACTGTTTCCCTGTCTCATATTCTCCTCGTTGAGGATTTTTTTCCTAGCTTGTGATGTCTGTATTCTGTTTATCGCAAAGCGAATTTGAATTGTTTCTGTAAAAAAAGAACCCTTACTTCTAGGCCATGTCGTCTGAATTTCACTTGTCCTTATATTAGGCGTAGATGATACTGACAGCTATGCTTTGCTGGCGGTCGGAGAGGGCTTCTAATAAGAATACTATGACTTTGCGTTTCTCACTCCTTTAACGAAATCTCTTACATGTTCCAGTAGCTAGTCTATATGATCTAATTGTGCTGGTTTGCTTCTTTATTGTAACTCCTATATTCCCCCACCCCCCAATTTGTAACCGTCTCTGTTCATACATTCTTCGCGGGATTAGGGCATTATGGGTTCTTTACCAATTATGGTTATTGCTGGAGATTGGCGTTATCGTAAATTGTTTAAAAAATGAAGTAATGGTCAAATGACTGGGTGATGCTTGATATTTTTTTTGAAAATATGCAAGGGAGGAAAACAAACCAAACATACAGACTATGATGTAAGGGTTCGCAACATTATTTTGTTGTATTAACATGTTTATTTTTTGAGTAGGGTACCAAAAACCCCCGGGGGCAATTTTGTATTTTTGTTACTTTTGAATAATCATACGGTACAGAATTCGCATAGTCAAGAACACGTTGATTAGGCATCAGATCGATAGATGTGATATATGTGCGTGTTAATTAAGTTGGTTATTGTAAGTTACACAGATAAGGAACCAACATTAAAACAATTTGGAAATTATCACTGTCATTGACATAACATGTCCTTTCTTCTCTCTGGTTTATCCTGGTTTTGACCACAACGTCCACATGTCCCCTCTTCATTCTTGGGGACTTTTTTACATTCGCTAATGATGTATTTGGCATACTCGGATGATGTTACAGTACAGGAGAAAAAAGTATATTTTTACCCCCACCCCACTCCTTACTGTCTGAAACCTTATCTTTTCCGCTTCCCAGCCCGATGTTTGGTTTCTGTATTTTTCCTCATTTACTATTTGTGTCACAGCACTTCTTTTCATGTGACCTTCTCTATCTAATGTCTTGTCATGTTTATGGCTTCGGGACTAATGCCTCCAGACATCTTGGTTCCCTTACAGGCTCCAGGAATGCCATTGTCTCTGTCTTATTAACCTTACAATAGGCACACGGGGTTAGCTTTAATGATTAATGCCAAACCAGATACATTTTTTCTTGTCATAGCCTATCATTTAAAAAAAAAAGATAATACATTTCTTATGGTTTAGAATACGTTACCGTCCCCAAAACGACATCTCTTTGCGATGTGTACGCTGCCAATAAAATTCAATGTTGTGCTCCACACATGATTGTGTGTTGGTTATTCAGCGACTAAGGCTAGTTTTTGTCCTATTATGCCCAATATTTGTTCCTTTAGAATCGAGCCTATCAGTTTTATTCTCGATGGGTTTTATGTTTTTATGCGAAGGCAGGGGTGCGTCAGCTGTCGACGTCGGTATTTGATTCGCTGGAATGTAACACAGCATTCTTTTGTGTCGCACAGTGCTCTTCCACATACCTGTTCATATCGCGCTGAAGCAGGCAGGGCCTTCTTTCTATAATATTGTTATACGGTCTTGGTCGGGTCTTAGCTGAAGTCACGGTAGAAAAAAAATGAGTTGTTGTTAAAGACATTGAAATGTAATGTTAGTAGATTCTATTGTTTAAAAAAATAATAATAATAATAAATAAACTTTGTTTGTCCCTTTCGGGCAATTTGTCATTTTACAATGGTGGACATATAATCAATTATATTCAATCATAAATACATTATAGGTACATTACATTAGACATATTACATAGCATTATAATACATGATCATAGAAATACAACTTGTGGCCTCTCATTCATCCCCCACCATTGATGGGTCGCCGCAATGCAGCGCCCCGTGAGCAAGGGCGAAGTGTCTTGCACGGCGAAAAATATCTCAGCAGGTAGGATTCGAACCACCGTCGTTCCGATTGCGAAGCGAACACCGTACCGCTGAGCTACAAGTTAACTTGTTCTCGTGTTGAGTTATTTCTACGAGGTCAAACGGATACACTTTTATATTCCCATAATGTACAGACTTCCACCGCATTCCAATAAAACGTCGTGTGTTGTTGCGAATGATCATGACTAAAGATGTAGATACTACTATTTGTTTTGTAGGTTCTTTCTATACCACGTTCTTATAATCATTTTGTACACGACAGCCAATAGACACTGATCCGTGTAAGCATATTATCTTTTAAGCAAGCCGATCATAGGCAAGGGATTGACTGACATATTGATTGATTGATTGATGCCCACCAGGGCTGACACTTCATTAACTAACACTAACCATCATGCAAACACGCTATAGTTGCTTACTATCATTGTGAACATTGATTTTGGTTCCCAGTCTTGTTAACAACACATCTGCATTACGTTGTGGTTTCTTAGTATAAAAGTGATTCCTTGTGATTTAATGTGCTAAATTGTTATTCGACTGTGTAAATTGAACCGTTGACACACGACAGGCATGGAGAGAAAAGGGTAAGTCTTCTACTTATTATCACAGTATTGATTGCTGATCAGACTTGACAGTTTTTTGTTACAATTTATGCCTAGTCTCTAGTTAGATGGACTTGAAGACGAGGTGACCGAGTGGTCTACACAACTGACTTCCATGGCAGGATCGTGGGTTCGAGTCCGGCTTCAGGCGCTTCGTTTTTCCCTGGGCAAGAAACTTTACTCTGTTTGCCTCACTCAACTAGTGAACGTCTTGCATCAGACCTGGGGACCCTTGTCGAAGTTGGCACAAGACAGGTTGGAGTGGAAGGCCTTTGTTGCTGCCCTAAATACCACTGGGTGTTATGGGAATAAGCTAAGCTCACTCGACCCATGTGTATAAATGGGTACCAGTTCTCAAATGAGATTTGGGAAAATATTTTGCGATAGACCAGCGTCCTATATAGAAAGTGACAAATTGACACCTGTCCGCTTCACGCCACTGAAACCGGGTAAGGGGTATTTAAGCTCCGGTCCTTCTGTCTTTCTTTCTTATCCAGTTACCTGTTATCATAACAGTGTAGGGTCTGTCTATGGGGCGGATTTACTCTGGATCAAGATATTATGCCAAGCAGGCGATCCGCCCACTGTGAGGGAGGGCTAAAGGGCTCGTAAGGACATACTTTTAAAAAACGTTTTCTGTAGTTAGAAGTCGTAACCTTGCCACCACCATGTGATCGCTCGATCCTTTGACAGATATTCTTGACTTTATTTGCGGCTAAATTGTGTCTTGTTTTAGATTTAGAAGTAATTCTGTGAAAATACATTGTTACCTTTGACGCGACAGAATGCAATATTGTGTGGCTGGACCTCCGCTCCATTAAATTGTGTTTTTAAAAAACAATTTCGGATGAGATGAGCCTACTTTTCTTTGCCTAATTTTTATATTTATTGTTATTTTTTAAAAATAGTTAAAAGTACAATAGTTGTTATTTTGTTAGTCGTCACAATGAACATGGAGGTGAGTTATTTGTGGGGGGGGGGCTCCCCCGAAACGTTCTTATCGATATGGTTCCCTCTACAAACGTCTGGCCACTCCTTATTACTTTATGCTCCATTGTCTATGTTCTCATCCTTGTGTTTTTCCAAGGCCTTCTATGTTGTTATATTATAGAAGGCCTTGGTTCTTATCTTATCTACACTACACGTTGTACTTTACCGTCTCCGCCTAGCTAGTCGCCCACTTGTTACCCTGCCCTGGTATTCATCTTTTCTTTTTATCGGTCCATGCCTTTTCTCCTTCAATCCGGCATTGTACATCCATCTTTGTCACCCGCCTGCTTCTATTCTTTGCCGTACATATCTTTCGTGTCCCTCCTTTCCCATTTTTTCTTGTCTCCCTTTTTGCTTTTTTCCCTCTCTGAAAGTTTGCAACTAAAATATCACGTCGGCACTCGATACTGTCATTATCAGCTCCTTTTTCTTTTTCTACTTTTGTTCCTTCATTTTAATTCACATGTTTCTTCTTGTTTCAGTTTTAGTTTTCATTCGTTTATCATGTCTCTCTTTTCTGTCTCGGTTTCCCCAAAGTAATCGATTGGAAACCTATTGCTGGGCTCACAGCTGTAATTGTTTTCATGAATAAACAGATAGAATTTATTATGGCAATTGATTTATTTATATCAATAATGGAGTCTGTCACCTGCCAATTGTGGCGCCATCTCCCTTTTTAAAAATAGAAATGTAGAAACCGTTTTATTTCTCTTATCTTGGGATTTTCTATTTGTTTTGAATGGATAGGATTGCATTCCCATATTTTCCGACTTCAATATGGTTTATTCCGTACTCATCTGTGTTTGTATGTCTTGGGGGCTCCCTAGCTCAGTGGTTAAGTCACTCGATTTTGGCGGGGGTTGAGTCCGCCCAGCGTGGGTTTTTTTCTGGATCAAGAGTTTTCATTGCCGTGTTTTGGAGATTCACATGGAATCTTCTCAAGTTCTTTAAAACCGCCTTTAATATGACCTTTATGTATTGGAAAGGGCGTAAAACTTTAAACTATAGAACTATCATCTGTGGCGCCGTCCAGTGGAAGCGTACTCGGCCACGGAACGGTATGTCCAGGTGAAGAGTAAAGTAATATATTCATCTCTTTCGGGAAATTTGTTATTTTACAATGGTGGACGTAGATACAATTAATCATTATAATACATTAAACATTACGTTGGACATGATATTTCATATACTGCATTGGATTAAATTACAATAACCATAACCATATAAATACAACACAGTTACATGTCCGTTTTATTCATTCCCCACCATTGATGTGTCGCCGCAGTTTAGCGCCCCGTGAGCTAGGGCGAAGTGTCTTCTTGCTCAAGGGCACGATGAAAACTAACTCGGCAAGTAGGATTCAAACCCGCGTCGTTCGCATTACCGGGCGAACACTGTGCCACTGAAGTAATCTTTAAGTATCGAAAAGGTCGTAGAGCTTTAAAACTTAAAGATACGATCTATTTTTATTAACTGATCATTGCTGATGTCTCATAGCATGCGATATGATTTTGATGTCGTTTGCTTAGAAGAAGCAGCATTGATTGGATCGTAGAAATAAATTGTTTCGCTTTACATAGTTGTGTAGGGAATAAGATCTTGTGTTGATTTTTTTAAAGGCTGGCGTGTTTAGAACAATATTATTATTATTGATTAGTACCTGCATGCTGATGTCGGTTCGCGATGAAAAAACTTGAAACAAAAATTACGTTTTCTCCCAAAAAGGAATATCAGTCTTTGCACTTCGCGTAGTAGTATCAGTCACGGCTCGTGTTCTAAATTGTGGAGGTGCTGAAGAGGCTGTTACTGTAAGATGACAGTGCAAAAGTGAAAAATCGGGTCAGCTGTCTCAACCCTGATGTATCTCGAGCGAGGTGTTTTATGTTTGTTGATATTGTTGTGTGGGAATGTTTGTATTTGGTCCATTTGCCTTATCTGTTAAAGATGCATTGTTGAAAACTTCTGATTGCATTATTGAGGTCGCGATTTAAGTTCGTCCTCCGTGTTTTTGTCAATGCAAACAATTGATAACTATTATGAGACCAATCATAATCTTTGTAGGGGTTGCAGTATGATATAATACACACATTCGCCACTTGGTCCACCTTCTTTTTGGACAACAATCGACCCGTTTTGTGCAAATTCACTGCCGTTAAGTTATTCCTCCTTTTTAAAATACTCCCATGTGGGTATTTTTCTCTGATATGACAAATCTTTGCTAAAAAAAACTGACTCTTTTTCCGACCTTGCGAATTTGAATACAAGATTTGGAAGGGAGCAGGCACCATAGAATGATCAATCAAGGTATGGAAAATATTAGTGCCAGAAAAACACAGAAAAATAGCCTTTAGAAAGAAAAGTGGAAAAGACGACGGTGGGATTCGAACCCA